>MU186342.1:40934-70123 GCA_016904865.1 Pissodes strobi
AATAATAATAATAATAATAATAATAATAATAATAATAATAATAATAATAATAATAATAATAATAATAATAACCGCAAAGATAGAGTCGATAAAATATTAAAATCTATAGCAATGAAAGAATAATGAAAAGGATGATGAAATGAAATCTATAATTACCAGCTGCCATGTCTGATCGATAAGTACCTGATACCTTATGAAAATTTTTAAAAAAATGTCGCTAATCAAGGCATCTCATTTTTAGTATGCAAAAGTCAGAACTCTTCACGTCTGCCATTATAATGTGGAAAAATTAAGTGGCTAGACTACCCGACCCTGACTTAGTTTCAAAGCAACCCAAGTAGTAGAGGAAAACAATAATTTAAAAAATGAAAATAATTCGGTAGAAGCACATATCTGCTGCTTGACGTGAAAGACTGCGCTTTGAAAGCCATATCACGTCAGCATCAGACTCTACGACACTGTAGTTAGCATCTGATCTCTATGTTAGGGCGGTTAAACCAATTTTACCCGGAGGTGCAAAAATATCATAGTCTATTTGGAAATGCTGTGAAGTTGTAAATTATTGCCCGATTGAATCTAAAGGTATGCCGGGGGCCAAAACTGAATTGGCTATTTTATCGTACAGCTACATAATTCGGTTTACTACATATATACAGTTAGGCTTGACACACCCGAATACGGGCGAAACGCAGGTGTACACCATAAAGTATACAATAGACTTTATTAACATGTGAAAGAAATACGAACTGTACACATCCTTCATTAGTAGTCAGTATAGCGTCTCATTAACAACGCTGGAAATGTTATTAAAGTGGTTATTTTGTGGGTATAAAATACATCGACATTAAGAAAGCATAAGTGTAATGGTCTTTTTGAAACTAGACAAATAAACATATGTAGGTATAATAAGTATTCAAGATTTTTTTTTACTGTATTCCCTTCGTTTACCCATATTTCGTCCAAATAAAATATGTTGCGGTTTTCATTACGATAGTCTTTTATCATCCTTAGGTACTTTCTTCTCCAGCAAATAATTTCATCTTTTTCCATTAAAAGTGATTTTCTGTTTTGTGTATCCCATTCAAAATTCATTTATTTCAATGTTTTCCATAATTTGTCTCTACTTGTCTTATTCACTTTGTCCCATCCTTAGCAGTGACCCCAAGAATGTCCTAATAGTTCCAATGATCTTCAGAATACGGCTTACAGTACGATATGGCAATATTCTCTTCATGAGGAGGTTTTGTCTTTCATACCTACGGCTAAATAGGCGTCCCTACGGAGAGAAACAGATTGCAACTACGCTTGGGAATCGTGTGTTCGCCTTAACACGCCAGATAAGAGATGTTTTTCCTTGGGGTGTTTTTGTTATTATTATTACTACTTGGCCCGGTTCTCGTACTGCCTGTGAAGAATTCATTTAATAATCCAGATATCTCAGATTAAAATGTTTAGGTTCTGAGGAGTTCTGTCCAGATTATCGGGCCATTATATTACTGGCACGCACATGAATTATTCACAAACTGCGGGACGCGACATGTTCTGTGTGGCTTTATAAAGATACTCTATGCAAGCAGGTTCTAGCAGATTTAATAGGATGACTCCGATGGTTGGCATAATTATTGGCACTATGGCACTGCTTTAGCCTATATGTCTCCCAGTTTTTTTCGATCACTGTATACATATGAAAGTCAGGCAAACAACAATAATCTCAAAGTGGCTTATACGGATGCCATTTCTAGAACAATTTAATAAATTACTAATTTAAAGTCTATTTCTTGTCGGAATTGTCGCAAAAATACCAAAGTGGGCGAATCGAAAAAAGTTTGAATAATTGGTGAGTCATTCCAGTGGGCAAGGCGTGGCACGGGCCTAATATGGGACACGGACGAATTAAATTTCTCTCGGCAAATAACATCAGCTGGTTCATAAAATCAATAAATTGACCCAAAATCAAGAACGTTTATTGTTATACGATTTGCTTGCATAATACTTAATCGACAAAAGATAGTATCTGTATCGGTACAGAAGAAAAAAACCCTTCGAAATAGTTATGGAATTACACTATAGAGACCAAGATAATGGCGAAGTCTGACAAATTAAAACTACTCAGTTTTAATAAAATATAAAAACATTTATATAAACCTAAAATATAGTATATATCACTTTTTAAGGAAATTTGTTAGCAGTGTATCGCGCAATCTATCTATAATAGCATCAAATAGTAAGACTTTAAAAATAAAAATTTAAAGAGAATTATCCGAACTAACTCTCAGTCCTTCTGCGCCATTATAAAGTATAATAGAAACTATATATGAATAATTGCACAACAAACTATAATACGCTACAATTTTATTATCTAATTTTTTAATTATATTGATCAGTTATTTTCAATTTCAAACCTAATTTGATCAGATACTATTTCAGTAAGGTAATTGATTTGTTTTATTATCTATTATAAGAAATAGGCCATTAAAGTCATTAGGTACCGCCGAGAAGAGTACAATATTCCATAAAACATATAGTATAACTTCAATAGTCCGGGCAGATATTGTTAGGGCATATTATGTCCGGACTATCTAGATGCCCGGATTACGGGACTGACTTGGACATTTTTTAAATTTAAAAACGAAAATAAATCAGAATTTGTCAAAATTGTAGTTTATTATAAATTTGATCAAAAACGAAATCGAATCGAACGAAAGTATACAAAATCTCAATACATGAGTGTGCATGTAATTACTTGCATATATGTATGCACATAATTAATCAGCGGAAAAATCTACTTTTTTTATAAATATGTGCATTTTAGTTTAAACTTCTTTGATGTATCTAGATTAATTTCTATTTTTTTTTTGAGCCTTCCCAGAAGTAATAAATTAATTTTCCATGGAAAGATTGTTCTATTCGGCCCACCGGATGATCAATGACAACGTGTAGATAACATATGCATGTTTCACTTTTTCTATATTTACATCATTCTCTGATTTAGAATTTTGTTGTAGGTTTTTAATATTGTTCCTTAATGCATGTTGGATAAACTCTTCTTCAGTTAAATCAATAACACACTATTTTTCTCCCACAACCCATTTGGTAATGTTCTGGCTGTTCAGCTTATTTTCTGTACCAATGAGTCCTTAGAATTCGGTAATTTTTGTCAAATCTTCTTTACTCATTGGACGAAGCTTCTCTTAAGCTCTGAGAGTGGAAGATTTTCGGTATTTTTTGAAGGGATTGTCCTCTAAATTGTTCGCTGCATCTTTTAAATTAAACTGCTTCAACGTATCAGCTCTTCACCTTCATGTAAAATGATGTTTAGACTCCATTGGTTTTAAAACAGCAGTAAATTCGGTGGCAAGGACATGATCCTGAAGTTTGGATCAGTATTAACTTCTTCTATAGATGAGTGTGATGGTGTATTGTCTATCAACAACAGAGTCTTATGGGATTTGTTTGTTAATCCTAGATAATATTTATTGATCTCACGTATGAAACATCTTTTCAATTGCTCCAGTGGTCTCGTCATCCATCATTTGGTAGATGATTTGTATACAAATGGAAGTGCCTGTGGATTCGCCGCGTTCCCTAAGAGTAACTTGTGTGATACCGCTGCTTTGCTGCACGACATGACTGTTAAGCGGCCTTTCGATTTTTTTTGTAATGGGGCTGATATTTCAACATTGCCGACTCATCATCATTATACACTTATCCATTGCTTAATTACATTTCTTCAACAAATTCTGCCTGAAACTGCGACATAGAAAGTTTATCGCCTTGTTTTTGCTCGTAAATTTCTGATGAAATAGGTCCATGCGCTGTTGTAAAAACCAGTTTTACAATGCGGCTTCAACTCTGCTTTTCTAATAACTTTACGTTTGCGTACTAAAATATATCGAATAAAGTAAATTGGTAAAACATTAATAACTGTTCTTTTGAAATTATTTTGATAAAACCTTAATTTGGCCTTGTTATTCTTTATATCAAAAACCGTAAATTTCGGAATTACAAACTTGTCTGCAATTTGATGTGTACTTTTTCCCTCATCAAGGTGATCTAATGTTTTAGATCTGAGTAGAGAATAAGTAATTACTGCTTCTTCATACAGAAAAAAGTGATACATATTTTCATGCCAGAGGCAAAATTCTCAAAATGTCCGAATAACAGCAGTGTCCGCATTATTGGAGTACCCGGGCTAACGAGTATCCGAACTATCGAAGTTAACATTAAATTAGGATATACGTTACCAACTTTTAAAAAGTTTATATTATTTAAATTGAGACTGGTGCTAAACAGTATACTAGCATATAATGATGGCCATTACACGCGTGTAGAATATTGTACAGGGCGTCTCCTTAGAATTCGTTGTAAACATATTTTCTGACAAAAAAGGGCGAAATACGTCAAATTTGATATCAAGGTGAACATGTTATGATACGATGCATTTCCCCTTACTTCATCCTCGAGTGCTGCTTTTGTTGAAAGGTACTTTCATTCTCTACATGATCTTGTTAACATTCGCCGCATGTCATTTTTAATCAAGAAAATAAAAATTACAGTGCGAAAACTCAATTTACTCTAATCAAAAACTTCCACCAGTTAAACAACAATTTCCGGCAGTAAAAATTGTCCAGATGAAACTTAGCTGTACTAATCTGGTATCGGTTTTGGTTGAAGTAGATTGTGATAACAATAGTAGTATAGATAGTAGTGATAACAATGATTTACACACTCCAAGAAAGAATTCAGTTGGTAGGTTATTATTATCAGAACAATAAATATGCTAGAGCAGCAGCCTGTACCTCCAATGTTAATCATCCGGACAAAACGCTATATCACCCTTATGTATTGGATCCGATGAGACATTTTCTGCAGACAGGGTCAGTCGAAAACAAGAAACACGAAGTTCAGCACATAATGAGGAATGAAACGGTATAAATTACAGATCTGGGTCATGTTGAGATGGAACATAATAATTCTGTATAAAAGATCGCTACCGCATCTGGCGTCATTAAAAGTACTCTTCACACACCAAAAATTTTTATCCCTATTTGGTAAAACTAGTACATGAACTTAATGAAGATGATTTTGACCACCACGCGGCCGCGCGCCGCCGCGTACAATTCTGTGAATACTTCAGTGGCAGGTTAAATGGCAATGAAAATTTGCTGTACAAAATTATTATTTCTGATGAATGTTCGTTTTATTTAAATGGTGAAGCAAACAGGCACAACTTTAGACACTGGTGCGGTACTAATCATTATTTATTCAGAGAAACACATACGCAGTAACTCCAAAATCGGTGTGTCGGCTGGTATCTTGGGAATCATATCGTTGGACCATTTTGTCAATGGCAATCTAAATAGTGAAAATCACTTACAATTTCTGCACAACGACGTCAATTCCATGATGGGGCACCTCCACATTAACCTGCTCCCGTCGTTAGTTTTTGAACGAAAAAAAGATATCGTGGAATGGCCTCCTAGATCACTCGATCTTACGCCTTTGGATTTGTTCTTATGGAGACATCTGAAAACCAAATGAATGCCACAAAGCCTGAATTTTTAAAGATTCTGGTTTGTCTTGAAAAGTGTCGTGAAGTGCACCAAGTGTGCATGTTTCGATACTTGGACAACGTTGACGGTATAAGCCATATAACACGAGCCCTCACGGGTACATTATAGGCCTTAACCTGTCGTAGCCTGTGGCACACATACACACGCATAAAAAAATATAATTATTAACGAGTAACCGTGAAATGTGAGATCAACTGTATGGCCAAAAGAGGGTTGGTTTCGTAGCCAGCGAAGAAGGAGGATAAACTATTACTGTGATGTGTGCGATGAATGCTGCAGGAAGATATCCCGCCTATGTTTATCTGTTTACCCCCCCCCCCCCTATAAAGCGGCTCATTCCATAACTAGGCAAAGGTGGACTTGCTGAATCATTATACATTTCAAATAATGGATCGATGAAAATATCTTTTTTTCGACTGGTTACCTACATCATTTCAAAAAATATGCCATACCGACAAAATATTAACAGTACTATTAATTGTAAATAATCATTGTAGTCATATTTCGTTAAAATTATATGAATTTTGCAAGGACAATAAGACCGTGTTGCTTTCTATCTTCTCCCGCACTCTTCACATAGGATTCAACCCCTAGATGTTGTCTTTGACTTTGACCGACCCTTAGGGCAGACTATTGAAAGGAATGCAATTTATTAATGAAAATCTATTTGATGAAGACGATTACTCCATATGATGTGTGATGTGGCTGCAGGCAAATCTGGATTTCTCAGTGTTGATATTTATCCTGTCAACTCTAAGGTTATGCCATTTAGAAAATGACATTCTCATCAAATGATGAATATATAGACCCGACAAAGATAAGCAATAAAGTTCAAGCTGCTCTACAAGCAATAAACATTAAGCTGGATCTTTCACTAGCATAGAACCTCAACCTGAGACCTCCAGTAGCAAGGAACCTCAACCTGAATCTTCCACTAGGTAAAACTCGCAAATTTGGCGCTTCACCACAAAGGACCTCAAGTTAGCCAAAAGTTCCACTTTTGCAGAAAAAATCTTATTTCAAGAGCTTTTATCTACACCTAAGTATTAATAAGGAGACATCGAACAAGAAGGCAAAAACAACATGCCATGATAATTACAGGGATTAAGGAGTTAGGACTGTAACAACGAAACGCTCTCTTTAAACCTTTTGGTAATTTTATTTTTTATAAAACACAAGTTTAAATTACAAGATTATAAACATATTTCTTAGTGCAGTCTAATTTTAAATTGACTAGGCTTTTCTCCTAATTATTATTTAAAATAGAGTCTACCGTTGTGGTCATACATTTGTAAAGACGTAAAAGTGTTAATCCCTTTAGCCTTTTTTCGGAACAAGAATTTCTCAGATAATTTTTTTTCGTCTTAATACAGAAAAAGTTCTTTCATTCTCCCCAGTACACACATCAGGTAAAGTTGCAAGTATAGCCAACAATATTTTAATATTTGGTAGCTCGAGCGTGTTCTCACAATATGCCAAACCACTTAAGGCATCTTTTGGCCAGTCTTTTTCGAGTCTAGTCTAGTCATTTCTATGAAACACTACTAAATTTTCAAATTCTTTCATAGTGACATCAGAAAAGTTAAAGGGATCCGTCGGCAATAAACTTTGAAAACCAACCAATAGCGATTTATGTTTAGAAAATCTATCCTTCAAGTTATTTATGAAACTATCTAAGAATGGGATATAGATTGATATGCGAGAGCAATCTTCATCAGTACCAATATTTACATTGCATTTTTTGTCTGAGAAGTAGTAACACGCGGTTTATTTAAGAACAGTCAAACTTTTCAGTTTGTTTCTTAGCATTCAAGAAAAACTTATTAAATTCTTATCTGCATTTTGTCTTAAATTTCTTATTTCTTGTTCAGTATCTTCTACTAAATTTGTTGCCTTGCCCCACAAAGATATAACAAATTCAGCCCTACTTACTGGAGAGCCTAACTGACCTACATAATATGACGACTCTTTATCTGTCTATGAAGAAATCTTATCTAAAGCAAGTACAATGCCATCATATAGCTCCGAAAAATTGCAATAGAGTTGTACCTTTTAATCCATTTGGTAGCACATAGTCTTGTCAATTTTTCGTGACCTGCACAGGAGCTGGATACAACTAGATTTAGTGAATGTGCAGCATAGTACTGATATTGGATATAATTCTTGTATATATGCCTGAACTCCATTAAACTTGCCGCTCATTGCAGTGACGCCATCGTAGCATTCCACGTAGCTTGCTCATATCAATTTCCAAATTTTTTATGTAGAAATTCCTTTTCCTTTAACATCTTGAACCCACACAAATTGCAACAAGAATTTTTCAAGTTTGAAGAGTCAAACAATTGCTTGCTTCAATTAGCTCATTTTGTATTTTCCAGCTGGATATACCATGCATTGTTTTTAGCGTCGACTAACAACTGTTAAAGGGTTTGGTCTTAAGCGGTGTTGCTAGCACACCACGCTACCGTTCTAATAATTATGGTTTGTTATATTTGATCATGTCACACTCGGTAAATTTCTTTTAACTCACCCCCCCCCCTGGGTGCGCCACTGGTGTTGTTATTAATTTCTTTGATTCACCGGCATTGCCAATTCATGTGACCGGCGTTTCTCATAAGTGTTGACAATGCCGGTCTACTTTATTTCATTTAAATTTTGGCTTAGAGAAAAAGTCTCTTAAATTTTTTTTTTCAACTTTAGTTTTTTCGATAAAGCGTCAATATCCAGACAATTGATTTGTGATAGGCAGTTGAGGTTACGGAGTGTTATTTCTTCATCAAAAGTACAACAATATTAGATTTTTCTGCAGTGTTTGTGACTCTCCTACGTCTGTCTAAAGAACAACAATGATCTTCTTCTAATAATTTCTGAAATTTACGATACCTTGAGTAACCATGACTCGAAATGGAAAATTTTATACAAAAAAATAGGTGACATTCACAGCTCCATACCAGATTCTCTGATAATAGACAAGAAACTTTATTCCATTCGTTCAAGGAAATGAAGCAAGATATATTCAATCTGTCATCTATTTGTACGGACAATCATGATGAGTCTGTTAAAGTTCAGATTCACGACTCATCAAAGGAATAGTTATTGAAGGAAATGGGCGATATGTGAAAAAGTGTAAATCAAATGGCACTCACGATAGAGAAGTTGGCTGCCAAAGATAAGGCAATAATTAGGAGTAACCCACCAACAGTAAAAAAATCGATTTCGACTCAGACCGACCATACAGATAACCTTGACACAGTGGTTATTGCTTCTCCTAAAGTCATTGCTCCCACACCTTATATACCCCCGATAAAAGAAGACTGGCATTATGTGGTAGTGTCCAAGATCCTACCTCCTTATACAGCAAACCAGCTTGCACACTATGCCAAAGAAAACTTGGAACTACTGACTTTATTCGATGCTTTCCAATGCTGAAAAATAAAGACTGTTCACACTCCGATATCAAGGTTGATGTGCAGAAAAAAAGCCACCTAAAGCAGTTTAAGGACATAAGTATGTTGCCGCCGGGTACTGAAATAGTCACTGCCAATTATTCTTTATCACCCTTAAAGGTATCGGCGCCTGCGGCAAGTACTTCGTCCACTGGCTATCAACATTTTGTACCAGGCACTTTAGACGGCCGAAGCCTACCACCACGCTCTGACTCAAAATCTGTACATATACCTGGAGGGGTGAAGTCTGTTGGGGGTTGGCTCTGACAGGGAAGCTTTGGCTGCCTGTAAGTCTCTTACGTTAGAGAATTTGGAGGTTGTTGCGGATAAAAGTGCGAAGAGGAATAGTGGTCTGGATATGGACCCGATGAGTCCACCGATAGTGCAGTTGTCGCGAGATTCGGATGCGGCTAATGTACGTTATTTGCTGGCTAGACTAAGCATATTAAAGGCTCTTCGGCTGTTATTTGCCTAACTCTATGACCAACCCTCCAGTGTGTGTTTTGAAGGGCACACTAACACCTTGCGTAAGTTATATTATCGCCTACACGACGCCTATGGTATTGGTTAGGCTGAGGTTGAAACGGATCTCTCTGCCTTCAGGTCTTTCTATACATCGGAGAGACTTCAACACCTTCAGGAGGTTAGGGAAAGTCACAGCAATTATTTTGGCTACTGGCTATGGCTCTCCGATTAGAGGGGGGATTTTTAGGTAGATTGACGCGAACAGAGGATCAAGCACCCTCTGAAAAATTGGATGATGGCAAGCTTAGTATTTTTCTTATTAATATTCAGTCCTTAAGACACAAAACAGATGAATTATTTATTTTATTAGAAGAGCTTAATTTTCAAGAAATCATTGCCATAACTGAACATTGGTTAAATGTTGATCAGCCTGTGTTTGTCAAAAAATATACTAAAGTAACTAGATTTAATAGAAGTAATTTATCTCATGAAGGTACTATGATAATGTCTACTAACAACGACTTTTCGGCAGTTACTAAGTTCTATAATTTATTGTGTGAGAAAGCATTTGAATTTTCCATCGTCAATCATAATGCTTATGACTTCTATCTTGTTTGCATTTACAGAATACCTGACGCTGATAATGCATATATTCAGTAAAAAATTACTGAGCTTGCTTGAGTTTCTGCCTTTAAAAAACAAATTAATTTTGTGTGGCAACCTTACTGTTGCCTTTTCCAGTGTTTGTGCTGCTCAAGAATCCCTTCGGTCAGTTTTCGACTCTTTTGGTATAATCATGCATATTAACTCACCAACTAGAATAACTAAAACTGGTTCTAGTACTATAGACTATGTCGTGTCATCTTTTGATCCAGGAATCGATAACTGTGCTGCCTTTAACTCGGGTTTCTCTGATCATGAGGCAGTATTAAGAGAATTTTCGGTACAATTCAAATGCAAAATTGTTATGCGCAAATTATGTCATATTTTTTCGGACAAAAATTTTCTAAATTCTGAGTTGTCCTCTCTGATGTCGATGCCGAATTTTCTCGGTTTATAAAAACTTTATCTACTCTGGCGTTCAAATCCTTTCCGCTTAGGCCTATCAAAATTAAACAACATAAAACCTAATCAACTAAAGGCGTACGCACATCTGTAAAGAACATGCGTTCAGTATCTCACCTAAAAAATACTCGAGCAGCATCTTCCATGATTACGGGAAACTTTACAGAAAAGTATATCATAAAACTATACAAGCTGCCAAGGACATTTATTATAATGAGAGGCTGGCTAAATCCAGTAACGTTGCTAAATAATCATGGTCTATTGTCAATGGTCCAGATGGGTCAATGGTTTAAGGAATAAGACTTGTTCGTCTAGCACAATCGCTAATTCACCTGACAACCTAAACAATTACTTTGGAAATATGGCTAAATATTTAATGAACACCATAACTCCTTCTCATGATCCACTCTCATATATTGCTAATGCTAATGTGAATTTACACAGTGTCTTCTTTACGCCTGTAGCATTTGCATCACAATTAAAGACATTAAAAATAAATCCTCATCCGGGACTATTGGGCATAGTCTGATAATACTCTCAAACCTGCCGGAATGCACATTATTAACCATCTTACTACTTTAATTAACAAGTCATTCCAAAATGGGGGTTTTCCAAACTGTTTTAAGACGGCAATAATTATTCCTTTGCATAAAGGAGGAGATAAAGACCAAGCTTCGAACTATCGCCCAATTGCACTTCTTCCCACATTATCAAAGATCATTGAAAGATTGGTTTAAAAAGACTTCTATCTTTTCTCTCTAAATATAAAATACTTACTACCCATCAATTTGGATTTTTAAGTTAGAAATGCACAAATGATGATATATTTTCCCTCTTTAATTATGTATACTCCAACCTGAACAGCCATCAATCTACAGCAACAATTTACTGTGATTTCTCTATAGCTTTCGATTTTGTAAATCATGTGTAATTAACAAACTGCAGTACTACGGATTCAGAGGAGGTCCTCTCGAATGGTTTTAGTCGTATCTTAACAACAGAAGTCAGTTTGTGAGGGTGGATACGTGGATGTCTTCTTGCAAGCCAATAGATTGTGGACTACCCCAGGGTTCAGTACTAGGCCCTATTTTGCTTCTGCTGTTTATCAACGAAATTGCTTGTCTGGACATTAGCGGTAAAGTCTGTCTCTTTGCGGACGATACTAGTTTCACGTAGAGCAACCCGGATATTACGGCGCTTCACAGAACTGTATCTAGTGACTTAATCACCATTAAACCATGGTGCGATTCTAATATCCTGTACCTCAACGTTTCAAAAACTAAATTTGCAATCTTTTGTACTTAATAACAACGCTATTGACGTCGTTGAATCTGAGAAATTCTGGGGGCTTGTTGTGGACAAGCATTTAAAGTGGAACTTGCACATCGATGCCTTATCAAATAAATTAAGTTCTGTCTGTTTTGCGCTAAGAACTGTTTCCAGGGAGCTTAATGTGTGAACTGCTAGAACAGTCTATTATGCTCTTTTTGAGTCGCACCTCCGATACGCCGTTCCATTCTGGGGTACGTGTTGTGCGACTCATATTGAGCGTAATTTCAAACTACAAAAGAGATCTGTTCAATACTCACTGAGACTAAACAGTAGAACTCACTGCCAGGATTTCTGTAAAATATTTAAAATATTAATTCTTCCTTCATTATTCATATTTGAATCCGTTTGCTAATCCCCAAGCACGTATCTGCTATTCCATAGGCCATCTCACCACTATCCACATAGGAATACGGAGCATGATCTTTATCTGCCAACCCCACGCTCTGAGTTAGTTAAAAGCTCTAAACTGTACAATGCAAAAAAATTGCACAATTATTTGCCATTTGAAAAGAAGTCAATAACATCTTTTCCCGCATTTCGCAGATCTTTGAGATCATACTTACTGGAAAGAGCCTTATACCAAAGAAAATAATATGCTATTATTTTCTTTGCTTATACTCAGTTAACGACTTTTTTATTAATATTTAATTTTGAGCATCTTACACACTGGTTTAATGATTTAATGTTTAATATTTGGGGTTTAGTGTTTAGGATTTAATGTTATATATTCGGATATTTAATATTTTATATAATATTTTGACCACCTACAATTTGCAGAATTGTATAAAGTTTTGTATAGTTAGTTTTTTTTTATTTTTATTGTATGTTTCTATTTGTGTTTTCATATGTTTTGTATGTTTTGTACTCTAGCTCTAGCTTTGACTGCAAATTGTAAATTTTTTTGACAATAAAGCATCATATTATTATTATTATTATTCAATATGTATTTTTATGTGACCGGCATTTGTCCCTTTTACCCTACACGACATGATATTTTTAGGTTACAAGATCACATTTTATTATTATTTAGTTATTGGAGATTACTAAATAAGTAATTGCTCCGTGCGTAAATTACATTAAAATGGAAATCTATGGATAAGTGATATTTATTTTTAAATTACGAAATTAGTTATTTGATTACTATTACAGGTTTGGGAGAGTAGCCCTTTGGCCTATTTGGATAATGTGTACAAACGAATAGTTGTACACGTATGTAAGAATGTATGACATAAATGAAGTACAGAAGTCTGTTACGGGAACAGAGCAAGAAAAAATTAGCTCGGCAGTATGGACCTTATATATAAAAAAGCAGAATAAAGAAATCATGATAATAGCAGAACCTAGCACGAACGTAGGACTGCAATGCTTTATAAAATTCCTTGCAGCGTTGTAAATATGAAAGGGCAAAACAAAGAAATAATAGTAGAAGGGAACTTTAGTTCAAAATCCTATCTATATGGATCAGAATCTGAAGACAACAGAGGGGAAATACTGTCAAAATCGATAGCAGAAGAGGATCACATAGTGCTGCTCATCAAGGGAGGTGTGCCTTCTTTTATTAGCGCAGAAAGCAAATCCCATAGATAGGTATATTCCTCTGCATAAAGAATATTAGTAAGTACGTACTTAACTGGAAGGAATTTGAAGGTGAAACTCTTAGCTGCCATCAGCATATCGTCAAACAATAGTGCAACAATGCAAGTAACAACAGACAAACAACAGGGTAGTGAGAGATTAGATAGTCTAAAGAGATCAAATATACAAAGTGGTAGAGGAAAATGAAATGACACTCGAATAAAAAGGCGACAGAGAAATAGAGGCAAAAGATCTAAGCAAAATCTTCACCGAATCCTGCAATACGCTTTTAAACAGGAAAGAGCGCCATGAAACGAAAAGCCTATGTACCGGTGGACGGATGTGGAAGCAAAAGTAAGAAGAATCTGTATCAGAGCGAAAGTTATGACCAGAGCTAACAGAACGAATGATAGGCGGAAGAAACAAAAAACTTTTGATAACCATACGGCAGTAGGCGACCTAACGTGGAAAAATCCATTTATAATGAAAAAAAGGAATGGCTGAAGGAGTGAAAATAGAAAATCGTCCTATATATTATAGGAAAGAATACAGGTCACTAGAGCGGATATACTTTTGTACACTAGAAAAGAACTAATAACGCGAATAACAAGGTAAATGTAAAGGACGCCTAGGTACCAGACAACATGCCGAAATTGTGAAGGCAATAGTAAAGCCGCATCGCGATAAGATACTAGAGATTCCACTGCAGGGTGGAAAAACGCAAAGGTAATGCTCATCAGAAAAATCAAGACGGAACAGAACAGCAAAACGTACGGGTCCATCTGCCTACTTAAAATCATAGGAAAAATACTGCAACACCTGATATTAGACAAGAAAGTTGAACTACCTATGCACTACAGAGGATTCAAGAACTGTGTATTTTAATTACCGTAGATGTTCGAAAACCGTTCGACTCGGTTCCTTGGATCGGTATATCAGCGGAACTTAGAAATAGGCAAATAGCCCAAGATGATGATGACATGTAGCTTATCACTGGGGTTAGTATGAGGACGACGCTGACGTTTATCTAAAGTAGAGCAATTAATTCCGATGGGATAAAAAATAGTATGTGCAACACGTAGGAAAAGCACATTCCTGGACTCCTGTGTTGCTGGGTTATGATGGCATCTTAAGAATTCCAGTACCTCGCATGTTTAAATTAATAGGATATGCGAATGACATTGGAATGGTCGTTATGGCGAAAGATAAGAGGAATCTGCATCAAGAATCAGCAGATAGAATCTTGGAAGATATAACACGATGAACGAGTTTAAAACAATTAAACCAGCTCGGCAAAAAAAACGGATGTACCTAGTTATCCTAGCAGGGGGGTCGAACTCTAAAACAGACTGAAATAAGGATATAAGGCTTTACCATTAGTAGCTATGATTACACAAAATATCTAGGTGTGTACCTAGATTGAAACATGTAAATAGGGGAGCATGTCAGAAACGTGGCAAAAAAAAGACAGGATATGCCATCGTGAGCATAAGTTAGGATAATATCAAATATTGTGAAACCTAGAAGTAGAAACACAAGGATATGGTCAATATCATTCACTCTTATTAAAGCAGAAATATGAGATAGAGCTATAAGAAGAAAGGCATATCGAATCATTCTGTTAAGCTTTCAGAGGAAAGCCGCCATACGAATAGTGAGCGTCTAAAGAACTATTTAAACATAAGCACTTTTATTTACCACTAAAACTCCGCCAATATATCTCCTCGTGGAAGGAGGGGATTATGAACACAGAAGAAGATACGAATCTTGGTTAAAAGGAAAGGGAGAGGTGACCTATCATCTCGCCGAGCCAATTTCCGGCCACGGAGGCTTTCGGCCATGCAGGCACCATTCGTGACTGAGTACCATTAGAGATGAGCAATCCAAGACACCGGCATTTCCAGGAAAACTTTGTTTCCATTTTAGTTGCAGATTTTTCCCAACAATGTGGTATTCTGTGCTACAATTAAATTATTTATATCTGTGTTATTTATTCTGCATATAACAGACGAGTATCTATACTTCATACACTATTAATTATTTCATACATATGGCCATGAATGTTATGCATCAGCGGCCGGAGACCATGACTGACGCCTATAGTAGTCGTACCAAAAATTAGCTTCAATATTTTTTGTGGCGGTGGTTTTATATTACTATTAACCATATATAGGATATGCAAGGTGTTTTAAATGCTTGTCCATGCTTTTCAAACTTAAATATGCATATACATTTCTTTATACTGTTGGCAGTGTGTTTGCTTAATAATTTGTTTTATACTAATACGGGTAAAATGGGTGTTTTAAAGGAGATCCTTGCTCCGATTTTCAACTCTCTGTCGGCAAACTAGCTGGTGGCCAAATGAACTGACACTTATTTTTTTTTCGAGAAAATTCTTGTATGTATATCTAAAACAAACTTGTAAAATATAATTTGTTTTGCAATTTCAAAAATACCATTTTGTTTAGGTTGTACTGACACTATAGTAGATTTAAATGTTACAAATCTTACAATTTTACAGTTTGTCTTTGATTGTAAGCTATTTTTTTTTGCTTTTCCAACGACCCGTAGTCTGAGCTCGTAATAAGGATGACCGAGTAAGTATTATTCTTACTCCGAGTAATATATCTTTACTATTTGATCCTTTTTGTTTACTGACCTCTCTAGGGGCAGATCTGAGGAAGAAATTAGGCCTTAATCAAAGGGGTCGAATGCACTTTGCTTATTTTAAATAAATAATTCTGATGTGATATGGAGAGAAGAAAAGTCTCAGCTTACAACATGAACTGTACAAGAGGGTGTGTAAAGGGAAGTTTCCACCGAATAATTTGACCAATCGAAACTAGAAAATTCCGTCTGATGGCTTATTTTGTTTTCAAAAGTATCAACTCTAAAACAATGTGGCTTGTTAAATATTTTCAATTTATGTCTTGCAGATTTAAATATGCTTCCGCATATTTTTATATCATATCAACGAGTTAAAAATACATATCTAATATAAACTAGGTATCTACAGGAAATAATTGAACAAAATAACGTAGGGGTCCTCCATCTGTTCTTTGTAACCTAGGTGTGTGTTTGCTTACACCTACATAAAAAAACAATGTACGCAAATATATTAAGTTACGCCAAGCAACAATGTATATTTTTTTAAAAGCTGTTAAGAGAATTGTATTTCAGATGCACGGGGCCACGAGCGTAGTTACCGCTATATGAGCTATAGCCTAAGCTATGTGCCCCCTTAAGCTGTAATAAAATCTTTTACCTACCCATTAGAAAAAGTGGAAAAACATCTAAAATAAAATAAATAATTTACCTTACCTATATTTTGTGAAATAATTTCCTATTAACATTGAAATTGAAAGCCCTAATAAATGCATATCGGGGAAGCCCATCGGGTTTATTCCCAATATAGCACTTTACATATTATTTAAGAGCATTTGTGCGTTTCAAGAAACATAAAATATGAAACAAGAAAATAAAGTCTACCGAAGTGGCGCTCAAAAATTATATAATACAGCAAAAAATAAAGTTGTTAAAAAACTGCCCGAAATCTCATACTTTTTGAAGTGAATCTTGTTGAGGCGCGTTGTACATGGAGAGCAAGTTTGTGAAAGCGTTACGAAAACTTTATAAAATGTGTCATACGGCGAGGCGAGCGCTATAAATTGTGCGACGCGAACGTTATAAAATATGTACCTCAGTCTCTTCCACGCGAGGGGCCAACCGCTGATGGTATTTTGGTGTACAATGGCTTGGTGTTTTTGGAATTATTTCGGTATTTTTTGGTAATATTCTTTGGTATTATCTGGTAATATTTGGTATTATCTGGTAATATTTGGTATTATATGGTAATATTTGGTATTATCTGGTCATATTTGGTATTATATGGTATTTTGTCTGATATTATTGGTATTTTGAGTGGTATTTTATGGTATTTCTTGTACAGTTATCTAATATGAGCATGCGCAATAACCGCATAATTCACAAGGCACGTGTCGCAACGTCGCAACTACCTGTTCGATGTCCTAAACAGTGTTCAAAATGCCCGATAATTATCGGAATCTACCATAATTTTTGCTTGATCCTGATAATAATAAAACAAAATAAGCCAAAATAAGAAGTGACAAAGAAGAAAGAAATGAAAACAAGGGAAATACAGATGAAAAATGAAGATAAATAATGCGGAGATACAGTTAACCTGAGAAGAAACCAGACGCCTTACGCAGATGTTTCAGGACGTTAGACAAGCTGCTTGTATGTATATGAGAGGCGTTTGATACAAGATTGAAACTTTTGCATATGTTGTGAATATTAGATCTCGCCAATCTCAAACTGAACGCGGATTGTTGTCTAGCTGCTAAACTCTGTACATGAAATGGTACACTTTCCAAAAGAAAGGGATAATCGATCAAATCATGGAGAAGCTTATAAAGGAATGTCAGCGATTGTGAGTATCTGCGCGCAGACAGCGACAGTTTTCTGAATCTAGACAACAAAAGGTTATGCTCAAACCCTTGGTCTGGGTAAATACCGTCCTCTCTGAACATAAGATACGTGAGAAATCGCCTCTGCACAGCCTCCAACGAATCAATGTGGCAATCATACCACGGACACCATACAAGTGACCCATAATACAGCCTTGGTCTAACGAAGGAGTAATAAAGCAGTTTAATAACAAAGATGTTGGTAAAATTTGTGCAGGGTAATCTCGAATATTTTGGAGAAGTTACATGGAGATAGGACTATAATTGTCAATAACTATTGGATCGCCCTTTCTTATGCACGGGACAGACTATTGCAACCTTCCAGGTTTCGGGAAACATGCCCAGTTCCAGGATCAGATTGAAGATATGACTCAGGGGCTCGCACAAAACGATGGAATAGTCTCTAACAATGAAGTGGGATGCCGTCTGGGCCAGGGGTGATCTTGTTTTAAAGTTATTTGCTTGCTACAACTATATCATCAGTAGTTAGTTATTGGCGGAACGTCGATGCTATCGGAATACTGCATTAACGGATCAGTATTTGCAGGCTGGTGGAAATCTTTGTACACACTTTGAAAATAGTTGGAAAAAGCCGAAACGATACATTGGCGTCCGTGGTAAGAGTGATTAGTGTCCTTCATAGTGGCTGGAATGCGGGATTGAGCTACCTTGCTTTGAATAAAAGACCAGCAGTTTGATGGATCAGAAGTTATGGTTATTTCGGCATGCCGGATATATTCCCTGTATCTTGTCGCAGCTCGATTTAATTAAGTTGCGTTGGCGAGGTAAAATAGAGATTTATGAGTTTTAAAGTCACGATAGGCCTTTTCTTTTTTGAATACATTGTCAATGAGTTCCTTGATAGACCATGGAGGAAAGCGCCTACGCGACGGAAGTGCACAGGTAGCGAATATGATATTTAGAATCTCATAAAGACTCTGACATGAGTTATCGACATCTGTGTCACTGAGAACAGGCGACCAGTCAGTGTCCGACATTAGCTCATAATAGCTATGAAATTGACTTTTCTGAAATTATTAAGGGGTAGATTATCATTGTTTATAGGAAAGTTGCCTATGTGAGGGAGGACCGCTTGAAAAATGATCAGTAAGGATGGATGATACGGATTTTCATTAACAAGTGGTACGTCGTTTTTTTTGCAGGAAAGTTTTAAAGTTGGCAAAAACTAGATCCCAACAGCGGTGGCTAATGTTATTATATTGGTGAAGGTTAAGTATTTCACTGAATCCAGTCAAAAGTCTGTGTTTAGCATTGGGAGGAAGGTTTGTAGTGTAAGAAGGAATATTGAAGTCTCCCAGAATTATTACATTTTTGCTCAACATTATATCTATTGACGAAAGAGCCTCCAGAAAAACTTCGACCTGGATATCGTTAGTAGAAGGAGGGATGTAAACAATAAATATATATAATATAAAATAATTAATAGTTAGCTTACAACCTAAAATATCAATGAGTCGCGCTCCTTCGCAAACATTCGAAGGATCCAGCTGTTCGGAAGCAAATTTGTCGCAGAACGGTCGACCACATATGATTCGGGGAAGAGTTCAGAGTTCAAAATATCGGGTTCGAGCCCTGATTCTGTCACAGCAACGATATCGTAGGTACAAGCAGCAACGGCACTATAAAAATCGTTTGCTTTGCTACGGAGGCCGCGTACATTCTGGTATCAGCATGTGACGTCATTCGGAGAAGCACAGAAGGAATTACTACCAAAAGTCAATATTTTATAAAAGTAGGTAGCAGTTAGTGCATGGTGCATGCAAAAATAAAAGAATTAGTGATTACTAGTTTAGATATCTCTCGTGGTATCTGTTTAGGAAATCTAATGGTAACTAACGTGTACGTTATATTAATGTTTACAGGTTTTGTTTAGAATATTAGTATATTTTTTAACTAAGAAATACCGTTACAAAAATACCAGGACAATAAACAATATAAATTTTATCCACTTTCGACTATTAAGCTGAATTTCTAAATTTTTTTTATGGTAGTGACACACACTCTAAAGGGAGATCATATGGTGCTTGACGAGCGGTGTGTGTGCGAAGGTGTTGATTGACACGGTTCTTGAATCGTTGTAGTCCTGGGAGCGAGTTCCACAGTGATGCAGTGCGCCAGACAAAGGAGTTCTTGTAAAGCGATGTTCTAGGTATTTCCAGTTATACGACATACTGGTACGCTCTTGCCATCTGTCGTGACTGTCAGACAGGCATTGCCAGGGGCGGGATGGGGTGGGCCAAATCCTGTGAATATCTGCCGTGAAAGTATCTGTAAAACAGGGACATCTCGGCCACATGTCTGCGGTGTTCCAGACTATCCAGATTCCTGGTCAACTCCGGGTCACCGATGAGATGCACAGCTCTCTTCCAAATGGAATCCAGCATCTTCAAGGTGTGCTTAGGTGCGGCACCCCAGATGTGTGAGCAATATTCTAAGCACGGGCATATTTGCGCTTTGTAGAGCAATATCAACTGCTGCGGTGTATACCGTTTTTTGTTGCGAACTAGCGCACCCAGCTGCTGGGAGGCTGATATTGCGATGTTAGTAACGTGGTCATGCCAGGGCATATTGCTATTGACCGAGACACCCAGTACTCCGATTGACGAGGATGAAGGAATGGTCGATTCTGTCACAATGATGTCAGGGCTCGCTGTATTGGCCCTCTTGGTAAACGTGGCTGCTTGGAACTTAGTTGCATTGAACTGGACCAAATTTCTGTCGCCCCAAGTTTGGACTTGGTCTTGGTCTCGGTTAATTGCTCTAATCTGCTCCTGTCTGCAGTGATAAGTCTCAGTCGCTGGTAAAGGTGTTTCTGATTTAAATTGGTAGACAAGGGTACTGTCATCTGCAAAACTGTAAACAGGATTATTCGTTTCGGTCAGCAGGTCATTAATATAGATGAGGAACAGAGTTGGTGAAAGTATTGCGCCTGAGGCACGCCGCGTTAATGGCACAGCTTATTCAATAACCAGCTACTCATCTTGCGGCGGCATCCTTTGATTTGGGAAAGTAAAGTGAAAATTTTAGAAGAGGGCCATGAGTTAATATTTTTCTAAACGTCTGGGCATCTGAACAATACTTTTGACAATTCGTTTAATTTAAAATACGATGTTTTATCGTCTAAAATCCGGTTGAAAACGATTTTAAATAGCAAAATTGAATAAAAATTCGAAATTTCCGGTCTTTTTAGGGCAATAGCCGTAGCTTCGGGCTAATTTGTCGTGGATTTTGAAGGGAATATTCATTTTAAATTCAGTTCGCTTCGTGTCATTACATTGCCTGAAAAATCACGAGACCGTGAAACTGAACACTGTCAGGATGCGTAGTGCCCGACACTCCAACTTTCCCATTTCGAGAGAGATGAATAGCTGGTTATTGAATAAGCTGTGTTAATGGTCTGAGATGTGTCCATCAACAGCAAGGCGCAGAGATCGGTTTTTAAGGAAACTAGCAAGCCAACTGCAGAAAGAGGCTGGCAGTCCGAAGGACATCGGTTTGTTGAGCAATCCGTAATCCGTCACTCTGTCGAATGCCTTCGAATTACCCAACGCAATCGCTCGAGGCTCTCAGTAGTTCTCAATTGCCCTACTACATATGAGTGACATATGCTAGTATATCTTATGTCGATCTCTCTTAGCTGTATTGATTATCGCTGATTATTCTGTTATTTTCGAGGTACTTGAGTAGTTGCTGATTGACTACACGTTCCATGACTTTGGAGATTATGGCAAGGCAATTGGGCGATAGTTTGAGGGCGCGGTTTTCTTGTCTTTTTTTGAAAGAGTTTGCACTCAAGCGACTTTCCAAGAAGATGAGTTAATCCCTTTTTGGTAAGACAGAGAAAAAAGTCTGGAAAAAACGGCTGTTAGTTTGTTGGCGCATTTATTTAACATGATGGCAGGTATTTCGTCCGGTTCTCATGCTTTTTGCATATCTAGTTCTTTAAGGATGATACGAATATCACGATAATGAAACTTGAATTCTGCTATGGTAGTGTTGAAGTATGATATGGTGGTGAGAACCTTGCCTTGGGGGACGTCTAAGTTAGAGTGCGATGAAAACATATTGGCGAGCATGTGTGCTTTTTCCTTGACTGTAGTCGCCGTGATGCCACGTTCGTCTGTCAAAGGTGGGAGAGATGTTTTTATTATTACTTACTACCTTTGCTACCGACCAGAAATTCCTGGAGCCATTGGGGCATTGCAAAAGTTTATTCCTGATCCTTTAATTGTGTTTGTCCTTAGTTTCACAGAAAATAAGGCAAGTAACCATATAACATCCATTTCTTTTAGAATTTTTCGACACATAATTAGAACTAGCATGTTGTGTTTTACTTGCAATTTTATTTCTTAATAATAACAATAATAATAATAATAATAATAATAATAATAATAATAGTAATAATAATAATAATAATAATAATAATAATAATAATAAAAATAATGATAATAATAATAATAATAATAATAGTAATAATAATAATAAACATGTTTTATTTGATTTCGAAAATAACAAAATATTACAAGATAGATAAATCAAAAGAAATAAAAATTTACCGAAATGGGCGATATTTAGCTTAATAGCTATTCTTACATATAACCTATTATTTTCAATAAAATTCCAATAAAGTTACAAATATAAATGGCGATCACTAATACTAATAAACAAGCAACAAAAAATTAAATTAAAAAAAAATACTTAATAATTCTTAGGACAACGCTCATATTGGATTATTCAATTATTTATTCATCAATATCAATAAAGTTGATGTCCTGTTACTTTTTTAATTTTAAATAAGCATTTTATGTTTGTTTTACGAATTTAAGGAGGGCCTCTAAACAAATTTTGTTAGAGGACCCAATCAGCGTAAGCTGAAGCCCCGATGATGTATAAAATATGCACGAGCAGAATATGAGAATTTGCGAACGCATATCATATTATGTTTTTTTCTACGACTATATATTATAAATTAATAAAATTTCATATATTTTTATAAATCTATCAAAATCACGATAAGGTTGTTATAATGTATCGTGGTTTAACGAAAATCATTTATTTATTATTTATTTTTAACGTCTTTATTAGTAGAAATCCCATTCAAAATGGTGTCGTAATTATTGGTAGTGGGCCTTGACATTGAACAATTTTATTGCATAATAACCAGTCCACAAAAGTAGTGTCGTAAAGAGGTTCTTTTCGGCACTCATTTGCGTGTTGAAATGGAATTATTTTGAACGCAAAATAGAAAAAAAATCGTTGTATTTGAGGCTCCACGCTCCAAGGGCCTTAAATTGAAATCAGTTAGCTTGAACCATAAACCTAACTACTCGGAATTTATGCTAGAACACACAATCCATTTCTTAATCGTTTGAGACGGTAAATATTTGACTTTAGGGTCGATAACGTTTATTATAAGAAATATTTGATAGTATCTTTAAAACAACTATATTAATCAAAAGTCTAGAACCAAGAAATACAGAACCGATTAAAACTGAATTGGTGTTAATGCAATAATCAAGTTCTTTTATGGTGCTGTAAGGTTGGAACAACCTACTCGAGACACGCTCTGCTTTATTGTTCTCTTAAATAAACTATTTTAAGTAATGAGGTAATAACATAATTTTATTTCAGAATAAATCCCGCTTTTCTTGATATGATTTGATTCCTCGCCAGATTGTAAGCCTAATTGAGTAGTTGTTGATTTCGGTTTTAGATAATAAGTTGATATTTCAATATTAATTCACTAGGTTGATGTAATGGTTACAATTTTAAACATTCACTGTTACGGACGTTAAACCTATAGCACCTAGGTTTTTACACTCATAGGTTTAAGTTTTCCTGTAGAGTAAATTTAAAACGTAGATAAATTTAAGGCTCTGCTAGTAATAGGTATAGTCCTAAACCACTATGGCCTATTTAGAAGGTAATTGATTAAACTTCCATAGGTCCTTTGGAAAACTTATACCTCAGCCGATTAAAATTAGATTCGACATAACTACTAAAAAATATTATAAAATCAAAAAAAAATCTTAAAAATAATAGGGTGGAAATTACCATTCAGTACATGTACAATATTTTTAACGTAATGTGTAAACGGTGAATCCATTTACACAGGTTGATTACAGTTTTTACGCGAATTTATTTACACTTAGACAAATTTTGGACCTGTAATGTGTATGTTTCTGGTCTTTCGCAAATTAATTACAAATTAATATTTTTCATTATCAAGAATATTTGAGAAAAAACATAGTTGCTTGTTGGTAGTATAAATAGTTACGATAATTTACCTCCTACACTAGCATAGTTTGCTACTAAATAAGCTCTGATGATATATATTTTTTTCTAAATCCCATCAAATTCGTCAGAGTAAAATTTTGCTGTCAAGTTCAAGCCGATATGGTTACTGAATGATTTGACACTTCAATGTATTTGAAGCTATTTTATAATGAATATGTTGCACAGTTACATAGTGTTACTATTTTAAAAATATTTTTATAATACTAATAGGCCACATCTGATAAGGTATATGTTCTTTGTATGCAAGCAGATGACAACATCTTTCTGAATGGACATTTATATGAGTAATGAGCATATTTATTATTTAGGATGGATGTAAGAACAACTCAAACAAGTTCAATTCAAAAATGCTTTATTGTCTCGGACAAAATTCATTCACAAAGCTGAAAAAAAGTAAAATAAGCCTATGATCTAGTCTCCAAAACCCAAGAATAATAAACTAGAGAAGTATGGTTACATCTAAAGAGGGCAAGAAGGAAGGAGAATAAACGTAATGTTATTATTTTGGTCCAGGTTTGCCGACGGTAAAAAAGCTTACGATCTCACCGCCAGAAAGCGTCCCTGTCTTATCTAATACGATAATACATGGTTCCTTATGGACACAGTGGAAATTTTTTACTTTTTCTTTATTTGAAATGTATTATTTGATGTTATTCGCCTTATATATTTTTATCTATGATGTTATTTAACCCTTAACCACCGTAGTGCGGTCTCGGTTACTGCAAATTAAAAGAAAAACTTTATTTGTGTAAAATGTGTCAAACCTACCTACTTGTCTAGAATGCGCAACCAAGATCTGTAAAAATTGTAACCATAATCTTTAGCGAATTTGCTCCTTGCCATTTTTTTGAGGTTGTAACTTAAAGTAGATAATTTTTTTCATCAGATGTTTTCTATACTTTTTAGAATCTGTTAATAATTTCGCTTAAAATAACGACTTTAGTTCTACAGAAAATTTGTTGGCGGTTGTGTGAAAAATTTAGAATTTCTGCCATTGTAGATTGCTCTCCTTCCTTCTAGCCCTCCTTAGTTGGGTGTTGGTCACTTGCGAGCGGCGGACAGAAAAATTTGAAGGTAGTCTTAATTTCACAGGACACGTGCGCGCCGGCACCTATTGGATGTGCTTATACGTAAACTGCAGACGAGATAGGATCTCGCCATAGAGCGACTGTAATGTAAATGTAGTTACTTTTAATGCGTTGGATTAGTTTTGGTTAGCTTTTGCCTGCAAAGCAGGCACTATACTATCTGCTTTAATCCTCACTTTATGGGATTTTTATTAGGATCACACGAAAATTATAATAAGTATCAAGTTTCTCAATGTTCAAAGATCAAAACACAACTACCAATGGTTTTAAAACATCTGAAAATATCACCAAAATGCTAAAAATGCAACGGAAACATAGAAGATGCACTGACAGCAATGGCGAAACGAAGGCCGTTCGTCGCGCAGCAACGTCACAGCGACAAAGATGTGAGGGGACCGCGGGGCACGGGACGATAGTAAGAGAGCATAAGCTCTTATGGGAAGTAAAACCTTATCTAGTTTATTATTATTGCCCAAAACCCACTGAAAATGAGTGCAAAGATACAAATCAATAACAAGTACTTACAGTCTATTTTCACGTACAAATTAATAGTTAAAATGCCAAACAAGAATAATACATATATTAAATGCATAATTAGTATACAGACAAAATAATATAAAAATCTAGGACTATTATTATTATTATTTTTTAATAGTCTAAGATAAAAACACAGTGTCTAAAACCTAATGCTACAATTACTAAAATACATCTTTCAAAAACTAATCCACATAGTTTCTCAACTGTTTGCCTAAATTTTATGGTTATACAATTTCTTACTATTGAATACTAGGGAGTTTCTAATTTTACATGATGGGGGTATTGGTAGTAAAATTTTGTGTGTAGCCAAAACAGATGAGTAATTATCAATTGAGACCAAATCAAACATATCGTTTCCAAAGAAACAAAGAAGGCAAGGTCAGAATTACATCTTCCAAAAATAAAGGTTTACGGACTTAACACTCTGGCCCCAGCTCTCTTTTGCAAAGCGAACACGATCTGAAATAATTACTCCGAGCATAAATCCCAGAAGCATACTTCGTATCGCAAATAAGACTCGATTAAGGCGGAGTAAACGGATCTGACTGTGCTAAGGTTAAATTGGATAGAGATTAATCTGATAACGTAAAAATTTGAAGCCAATCGTGGCACTCAAATTTAAGCCGGCCATATGTAAAGTCTCAAGAACCCGTTTTCAGTAACGTTATTCAGCAAACCAGTATAGATATGAATATCCCCGCCAGATATGATCGAGATCAATCATGTGTCCTACCCCTGAAGCTAGGGCAAGCTTACGCAACAATATTCCGTGTTACATACAATCAAAACTTTTAGATAAATCACAGAAGAATGCCGCAGCCACTTCCCTCTCATTAAGACTAATATACAACTCTTACAGAAACGAAAATATTGCATCATCCTGCCTCCCTGGAAGCCAAACGGTTCAGCACTTACAACTCCAGAAAACATAACTCGCTTTTTGAGTAATTTTTCCGCAATTTTTGATAAGGAGAGGGCAATGAGTTTGCCGCCTGGCCTGATCACCTCTCTTAAATAAAGGAATAACTGTAGCCACTCCCAAATAAGCCGGTCATTTAAAAAAAAAAATATGATCTACACCAAAATACGCAGCGCATCATCCGGCAGTTCCAAAAATATCCCAATCGAGATTCAATCCCATCCTGCCGCTCCGTTTCTTTTTATTTCAGATATAGTACTTTTTAGCTTTTCGATTTCGGTAGGATAATAATACACATTGAGGGCGATAGACAGTGATGCAGCTACGGAGCAAAAACTTTTCACCTCCTCGGCGGATAATTATTTGGATTCCGCATATGCAGTCCCACCACTCCTTCCCTGTAACTTATTGACAATTCTCCAAGTTTCTCGCTGTGTGTTGCTTGAACATGCGATTCTATTGTTATAATAAAGGTGTTTTGCAGTTTTACAGTATGCCACCTATAAATTCGTCTATTCTTAAAAATTAGGCCATAAAATATTGATTATTCAAAAAGTATTTCCTAACATAATGTAACATGTGAAAAGTATTTCCTAACATATTCTTAGCAGAAACCTCCTGTTCTTTAGTGGTCCATGTCTATTTGGTTTTTGTTTTAGATACCTAACAGGAATTGAACAATTCAAGCACACAATATTTCGTGAAATGATCGCAAAGGATTGTTCAAGGCGAAGATCTGCCAGTCAACAGCAGCACACAATTAGGAGAACCTATCATAGTTTGTTCTTTTGTACAACCTACTCAGAAAGTAATAGCTCTATTAAATAAAATATATATGTTATTATTTAATGGGTTGAACTGAAACTGAACAGATAATTGCCAATAAACTTTAATTTGCTGTTTCGGTTTCCACATAAAATAAAATTTACAGGCTTTAGGAAATTAAAAATCTATTAAAATTAATTAATGATGATTTGTGGTATCACATCATAATGATATTATTACAAGTTGTAACAAAACGTCTGATAAACGGCAAACGGCAAGGATAAATACATAGAATTGACAGAAAAATGTAGAGCCTCTGTTAGCTCATAGAATTATTTCAATTAAACTGTGCTAGTCTTTGTAATTCGAATTTTTGCGAATTTGAATAAGTGTATGATTTAGTTGTTAAGTTTTTTTTATATGACTTACGGGTACGAATAACTAATATATTTTGGACCTGCTCAACACTCTCTGAATATTAAAATACATGTCAAGAACGTAAGCACCAATAACAATATAGTATTTTGATTTGATTTTATTTGATTAGTGATGAGTTTTCGTATCACCTTATTCATGATATGTGAAGCTTTTTTAACAATTTAAATGATCATGAACTATAATCCGATAAGAATAAAGTTAAGACGAGTATTGGATAAACTGTATAATCTTGTCAATACCAAGCGTGCTAATTAAAGTGCTTTTAAAATTGAATTTTTACTTTTATCTTTGGAAATTATTCATACAGCCTTTCTGTTAACGATCCAAAGTTTTCATCATTAACATATCATCAAGTGGTCAAATTATAAAAATGTGTACTTGTTCCTCAAAGAAATTTGAAGCAAAATCAGAATGGATCTCAGTAAAAAAACAACCCACCTAAAATTAAATTTGAGATAAGACGTTTTACCATATTACCAAAGAAAATATCAGCTAGGCATATTTCCTTTGATATTATGCCCAACTTAGTTTAACTTTTATAGATGGGGACTAATTCAAGGTAAAAATCATCGGCATTGTCATACAACCCTGAATGGATGGTGACATTATTAAAAATTAGTTCGCTATTTAACTGATTCCGGCATCGAGCAGGATTCAAGAATAATATGTGGTCGTTATTGATAATGTTCCGTATCATATAAATGTATCGACTGATTTTAATTATCATTAATATAATCGTGCAGGTTTTAATTTTGATTTCGATTGTAACTGCGATTGTGGATTTGATTTGGATTTAAATTTAATTTTTGATTTTAATTATTGTTTTGCTTTTACAATTAAATCTGACTTTGTTTCGATGTTGATTTAATTTTTACATGTGTTATATAGGTAACTTTTTTAACAGTTTTCTTTGTGCATTTTCTCGTTTTTTTTCTTTTAGTCTAACTGTAATGTATTACTTGATTTTTTAATCGGTATGTAGAACCGTTGTATGACTCAAACAACGGTAGAACGTTATTTTTATTTTATTAATTGCTGAATTCTATTAGCAAAGTAAGAGTGCATCAAGCTTCAGTAACAATAATATCTGCACACGGCCTTGAGTTATTGATGATTTTGCATGTATATTTATTAGTTGTCACTAAGTCGCTTGGTACTGTTTTATTTATTTTAGTCTAACT
>MU186342.1:70523-92338 GCA_016904865.1 Pissodes strobi
TGTTATTATTATTATTTAAAACAGTCATCTCACACATATTTATGCAAAAAAAAACAAAAATGAAACAAATGCAATGTTTATTAACCGGGATCAACCCTATGTTCAGTTACCTATCAGACTCTATGGAACCTCTTCGAATAATTGTTTAGCCCTTTTTGAATTGGTCTTAACATTATATAGTAAATTTAGTAAATTTAACAATAAAACCTACAGTTCGCAATCTTAAAGTATAGAACCGTGTATCTATGCTGTGAATCCCTTTCCAAATATATACTGGCTATACGGAAAATATTTGCAAGCACTGTAAGTATCTAATTTTGAAAGATAAGATAAATATCATGGAGGGAATTTGCCAATTGAAAATATTCGCTAGTTGATGTGTAAACATCTTACGCGGCGGTAGGAGGGTGAATCTCGGGAAAATGGACAGAAGTGTGAAAGCGGATGTGACATCATAACCAGTCTACTTCAGCGCTTCCTTGTAAAACGTGTTCTTTCTAATGTCATAATATAAGCAACCAATTCCAAATAAGTGGTTGCCTATATTCAGGCGTCACGCGGCCTAAGGTAGCATTAGATTTTCACGTCGATGATGTCGATATAGGATATGTTTACACATCAGTGTCTTGAGTATTAGCAGACTCGTTCAATTTTTTTTATTACATAATTTCACTCTGATTGTAAATGGATCACTTTATCTGATGATGATGCTGCAGAATACCGACTGAATGCTAGATTTAAAGATGAAAATTGAGAAAGGGAAATAAGCATAACGTCAAAACTTAAGGCGAAAAAGAAATTAATTATTTTGGGCAGTAAATTCACAAAAAAGATGAACTATTGTAAATAATAGAACTATTAAGCTAATAAAAAAAAATTCGTAATTTTGTGGCAACATTTAAAAGAATCATCAAGCATCCCGAAGAAAGGTAAAAAACAATTCCAAATAACTACCGTCCAATTGCCTAGTTCCCATCAGGTCAAAAGTCATGGAGAAACTGATCAACGAACAGCTCTTAAAATACCTCGAATCGGCAGGCAGCATAAACGATCGCCAGTATGGCTTCCGCAAGAACAGATCAACGGGAGATCTCCTGAATTACGTATCCTATCTGTGGTTGAAAGCCATCGAGAGCTACGGCGAGTCTCATATCCAAAGCATTTGATAGGCTGTGACATGACGGATTATTAAGCAAATTGACAGCATACAAACTACCACCAGCACTGCTTCTACGGCTTTCCAATTTGTTAAAGGATCGAAGCATCTGAGTTGGTATTGATGAACATCTCTCGGAGGAATTTAAAATGAATCCGGGATCCTCAAGGGGGTATAATTATCTCCCACACCGCTCCTACTCTATATCAACGATCTCTTAGATAGCACAAACAATTCTATCCATAGCTTTGCAGGCGACAGTACTCTTATATCCTCATTCATGTCGCGAACTCCAATAGCCGCTACTCATTCACAACGCGAGCGAGAAAATCAGATTGCTGCCACCAATGAGGATTAAACGCCATCGTAGAATCGGGTGAGGAAAACAATGTCCAGTTTAATGCAGGAAAGGCTCAAGCAGCTGTCTTCTTAAAAAAAAAAACAAACACCGCAGGTGCGGACTTATTAATGACAGGACAAACACTGAGTCTCACCTCATTCATAAGCTTGCATAGCGTCAACGTAGCAAACAACATGTCTTGGCATAATTCTAATTACATCACCAAAATCGCTAAGGAAGCAGCGTAAAAGCTAGGACCACTCTATAGAGCAAAAAAGTTTTATTCACCTTATCAGCTCTTACTGCTCTATAAAGCCCAGATAAGACCATCTCTGGAATATTGTTCTGATGTGTGGAGCTCGGCACCTAAACAATTGCTCAATACAGAGGAGTGCAGTTCGTCTTGTGGATGACCCAGAGTTGACTAAAGACCTTTATAGCTTTGAAGATCGGAGCAAAGTGGCATACCTATCTGTTTAATATCGATACTACCACAGAAGGTGTTCGAACGAGCTTGCACTTATGGTTCCGCCCAGAGTTGTGCCAAACATAAACACCCAAATGCGAACATCTACGACGCCGCTGTTAGACTCTTTTTTTCTGGAGGACTGCTTCGCTCTGGAATGGACTTCCGAGTAACGTCTTTTCCGAAAGCTACAACTTGAAGCGCTTCAAGTCCAATGCCCACCTTCATCTCCGCACACGCATTGCTCGTTGAGTGGTATAGGAGTATGGGATTTCCTTTCGTGTTATTAATTAAAATATGTAATAAGAATTGTTTCGTCATTCTAAAGCATTTTTCGAATAACGCCATTAAAACCGATATCTCCAAAATTAACCAAACTAATCGTTAGCAAACTCCAGTTCATATCAACTTTTCTCTCATGATGTTAAAATTATAAAAATATCAAAGAACCAATTGAAAATCAACGTTTTGAATAATCAAAGATAATTTATCGGACAAATAGTTCTCTAATAATGCAGTAAAAATAAATGTATTCTATTTAGAAGGTAACAGGGTAGTTTATAGAAGACATTTGGATTTTTAATTGTTCGTTGTGATTATTTTCATATTAAAATTACTGTGTAAGTAAATATGTTCATTTGTAATATACTGTTAATTACACCTGCAGTAAGGTTGTAGAGAAATGACGTAAGTTGTACGTATTCAAAGTGATTTTATTTTTCTTATGAGGCTATAAACAAAATTAACAAACATTCGTATTACTTGCAAATAATTATTACGTTACTTATTTAACTTAAGCTAAAGATAATTTTAAAGATTTGCAGTCTGGACTTTGATCAATAATATAATGCAAGGAGCGAATTTGTGATCGAAAATAAAATTATATTGCACACTAAAATGCTAATTAAAATAATTATTTTTTAGGTATAGAAACGTGGAAATACACATCAGATCTGGTGTCGAAGATAGGTATTGTAGGCACACATTGCAAAGCTAATGTGAAATTGGACGTACCAAGTTGTGAGATTGAAGAACGGTAAATGAACAATAAATCGTCGAATGGCGACTGAGAGTAGATAAAAGGAGTCGAGGAAGGCCACGAACAGGAAAGACGAAGGACCTTAAAAGATTCATGATAAGGATAACGGTAAAAGCCATTGAGGAGGCCTATGCCCAGTAGTGGACGAGAACGGATGCTTGATGATAATGACATCCACAAATTAACTCCTTCTCTGGTTTGTGGTAAATATAAAAATAGTAACACCTTTAAAGAGCAGCATCTCAGAAACCATTTCTGGGTCCATGTCCATAGGAACTTTCTACTATACTATTTAACAAGAAGAATATGATGATCGTTTATTTTTGCAACACTGTATTTATAAACACATATTTTTCAAACAGGCTTGTCTTGTACATTATCTTAACCCGTTTCCATGTTTAAGAATGACTGAGTTGAAGTTTCGAACCTGCAGCAAACTGCGGGTCAACACAGTTTTACCCGCCGTGTCGAAACCAAAATGTTTGCACTCGCCGCGCGTTTCTCTAGCTATGTTAGCGTAATCAGGTGATGATTAAAACTGTTTTAATCATCTCCTGATGATGAATTTCAAATTATTCTGCCCATACAAAAAGCTACAATATTCTGGCTTCTTTTTCTAACAAGCGACCTGTAGGAGTAAAACCCTAACAACTATCAAAAGATACTAATATTTTAAAAATAACAGTGGACCAATTTCACAATAATTAACGTATTTGGAGAGTAAAAAATTACCCATTTTGAAAATTCACTCCCTTTTTTTTAATAAATACATAAAACACTTGCTAGGAAATGATTAAAATCACATTTGACAAATAGCGCCGTCTAATGATGCAGTAAATTACATACCCTATTTTAACTAGGCCTAACAAAAACATGCTAAAACTTTTTTATTGTTCATAGGTCATAGTTACTTCCTTCAAACCCTAATATATCGATAGTTCTCAATCCTGTTTTATCACAACTATAAAGTTTCCAGCCTATAGAGAATGAAATGAAATATATGTCTGTTATAAATTATGAAACAAAGCAGAGGTATAGTGTAAGAACGGCAGATTGGAAACGTTTAATTAAGAAAAGATATCGACAATAACAATATCGTGAGTAGGTCGCAACCAATCTATGACCATAAAAGAATACTCAACAGGTTGTCCTTAAAGCTCCTGCGGTGATGCTTGCGCTTTTTGGGGGGAGAGGGCTTCGCAGGCAGACTTTTCACCGACCGTATTAACGACTCGCAGGATCAGTTTCGAAAGCGCGCTTACGAAGTTTTGGTGTGGTGTGGCATTTGGATTTCCCATTTTTCGTTGTATTTATTATCATACTAAAATTACTAAGTAAGTAAATATGTTCATTTTTAACATGCTGTTAATTATTTCCTTATTTCTATCTAATAAAAATATCAATGTTATTGAATAACATATGATTTTTGTGTTAAATAATTAAAGTAAACTTATTACATATTATTCTTTGATTTTTTTTACATTTGCAGTAAGATTGGAGAATGATGGTGTAATTTACCAGTGTTAGGCGATTTTAATTTGCGTACTAGGTTCCGTACACAACATTAAATAACTCTTTTAAAATTTGTAATATAAATAATCATTACGTACCCGTCGGTCGTACCCACTTCTTTCAATATTCTTATTGTCCTTACACTAGAGATAATTTTAATTTTAAAGTCTTGCAGCGAATTACTGATCGGAAATAAATTTATTTTGAATGGTGGGTGTTAAAAGATTGAAAATAATGATTGTGTGTGTTATTTTGAAGCATTAGTCGAAAGCCGCATTTGAGAAGTTTTGATGCATGGTGCGAAATTAGATTTGGATTGTTATTTACTTTATTTATTTTAATATAAAATATTACTAAGACAAAAAAAAACTCTTTCAATAGTACTAGAATAAAGATGATATACCTAATGGTATAGCATACTTTAATTCTAATATGTATTAGGTAAAATATGATGTTTGACGTTTGACAAGTGCCGGAAATGCAAAGATATGTAGGCAGAACTGGGCAGTAATTAACTACAAAAGTATTTAACTACTTTTTCAGTAAACGTAGTTTACAATCAAATGCTATTTTATACAAAGTAGTTATACTCAAATACACTCTCCTTTTCTAAAAATAATCATAAAAGTGTAGTTCAATGAATGCTGAGTAGTTAACTGTCTGTGTTCAACTAACGCTACCTGTTGTAATCAACCTAACTACTTTCTGCAACCGAACTACTTTTTTGCAACCCAACTACTTTGTTAATCATAATTAACACCCTCTGTTCATATTTTAACTACAACCAGAAGTATAATTGGTCAGTGATGTACTCAGATTTTTTTTTCGGGGGGAGTTTCAATCTGAATTATGGACTTAAGGAGTAACGAAAGTAAAAACGAAAAGCTCTGTTTAAGCCTCTTGGTAATCTTATTTTTTACAAAACAAAAATTTAAATTACAAGATTATAAACACATTTCTTAGTGTAGTCTGATTTTAAGTTTAACAGGCTTTTCTGCCAATTTATCCAAAATAGAGTCTACCGTTGGAGTCATACATCTGCAAAGATCTAAGAGTACACAGGTAAAGTTGCAAATAAAGCCAACAATATTTTAATATTTGGTAGCGCCAGTGACTTTTCACAATATGCCAAACCACTTAAGGCACCGTTTTTCGAGTTTAGCAATTAGGTAGGTACTCTGTACCAAAATTTAAGTTCCACTTTCAGATTGTCAACCGTACCTCTCAGGTCACTTCTATAAAACACTACTAAACCTACTAAGAGGTAACTTTTAAAAAAGAAGATTCATATTGAAACATTTTTTTCTTATGCACAAAAATTTGACAAATGTTGGCCTAAGAGAAAAGTATTTATTTTTAATATTTGACAAAAATGCAAAATAAAAAAGCCTTTGCAATTAAATTAACATCCAAAATCTGTTAATTCAATCGAACTACATTTCGGCATTAAACTCCCCCCATAACATTTAAGTAAGTACTTTGATTTACATGAACATGCCAAACTATTCTTGCTTGTGCCACTCATACTAAACTTGTCTCAGTTTGCCAAACTTAATTAAAAAAAAAATACATTTGACACTAATGTTACCTAATAGATAAAGGGTTTTTATAGTCCGGTGTTTCGGAGATGGACAAGTTTTATACCAACGTATTGTGGAACAATTTAATGAAATATTTCCTGGATATCGTGTAACCCAAATGGCTATCAGCAACTTAATACAGAATATTCAGAGAACTGGTTCCGCGTACGGTCTCAAAACTGAAATAAGCAATATGATGAAAATCTCGCTGCGACACTTCTAGTTATCCAATCCGTTGATGAAAATCCACCGTTATCCCTCAGTGATAAGGGTATATTTGGAAGTTCTAAAAAAAGCAAAATTCAGAACATTTTAAGACCAAACAAGATATTTCCGTATAAACCTAGTTTTAATCAAACCCTGCAAAAAGGCCACGAAGCAAAAATGTTAAATTTTTGTCTATGTGTAGTGAGGATATTTTCAGTGGAAATACAGAGTTTCATAAATTAATTATGTTTTTGGACGGATATACTTTTTCTACGAATAAGAGTATATAATCTCAGCGAGAACTCTGAATTTAGGATTTCATCAAGGAGCCAATATTCATTAATGTATAATAGACCCATATTGTTTAATGGTACATCTAAGAGGAACAAGTCTTTGGAGGTGTTGGATACATGTTTAAGCGAAAATCCTAAAGACTTGCCTTTGTATTATTGAAATAAAATGTTCTTTCAGCAAGATATGTGTTCAGCTCATTATGCTCAGGAAGTAGGTAGTGGAATGGCTTCACTCAAATTTGGAGCAAGGAGGATTGGACGGAACGGCCTAGTTTTGTTGCCTACAAGCAGCCTCGACTTGACATTGGCTGATACGTACCATTGAAGGCGTTTAAAATAGTTAACATACACCATTCCAACACCCAGCAATTTTCACATTCTAAAGAAAACAATTACTCAAGCTATTGGGTCAACGGCTATTCCTCACGAGAGGAAATTTGAAATACCTACCACCTATCTCAGGAAAGAATTAGAAAGGGTGTGGAATACGGGAGTGGAGTTTTTGAACTGTAATTTTTCAATTTTTATACATATTTTGTATTAATATCATTTTTTTAATGCTGACATATAGTTTTTTCTACATCCGTTGAATTTAACTGAAATTTTAGAATTTGGATCCAATAATTTGTGCCCGAAATCTCGAAAACTATGAGGGTTTTGATGATTTTGCTTGCAGCATATTTCGGTTCACAACAAAATATAACGATATTGAGAAAACCACAACCTCGTTTCTCTAATAGTAGCTAGATACCGTGTAATCACATAATTACAAGGATAAAAACACATATCACATTAAGTCTTATTCCATTCTGTCTTCATGTCACGAAAGCAGTTCCAAGAGTAGTTAAAGTACCAACTACTAATTACTTGTAATTAGTACTTATCTTGGTACTTATACTACTTTTTTTTAAAGCAGCTAGTAGTTATACTCGACTATTCTTTGCAAGTAGTATACTCAAGTACTTTTTTAAAGTAGCTTGCTAAGCTCTGTACGTAGGCATATCTTTATTTGTTAACATACTTTGAAAGAAAGTGACAATGATCAATTAAACAATATATTGTATCATTTTGGGGTAATTAAGATAAAAATTATTGAGTGTCATAGAAACAGGTGTTCCAAGTTCCAATATTGCAATTATCTCATTGATAAAGTTATCAAGAGATCAATATATCGGCCCCACTCTTTGACAAAGCAATTTAAAATAACTAAATATTACTCTTTGCTGTACTTCGGCAGAGTACGCTGAATATCCAATGTTTTTGTTTAATTCAAAGTTCAAGAACAACCAAAATTTTCAAATACTAAATAAAAAAAAAACTTATTACCTAAAGATTATTGTATCCAGTTGCCTAAAATTGGGTCAAATTTAGGCCAACATTTTGAAAAAAGGTGTTTAAAAGGTTCTTTTATGGAAGTACTAGTGCTTAGAAATATCATTTTATTTATTTTAAATATTAGCAATGCATATAACGCAATTACGGAAATTCCTAAATTGGATACTTGATTTACTCAAGACTGATCTTTTTCTTCTTTGCGATTTTCACTCGATATTGAACCACTATCAGATCATCGTCAGCAGGTTCAGTTCTCCCTTTGTTCTTCTAAAACTTCCTTTTTCATACTCTAGACTCTAGACACTTTTGAATATATCCAAATTTGTTAAAAAATTCGCAAGAATGGAGGGACATTTTTGAAAAGAAATTTAGTAGAGTGGTATTTTTTATAATAAATTCGACCGAAAAATGTCAGAGTATACTCCACCAAAAATATCTACAACAAGTGGTATATGATAAGATTATATACCATGGAAGACTATCTGATTCTTTGTAAGATATTTATTATTTATACACTAAAACGAACTAAGTATTAAATTAACTGGTACTGATTATATATTCTTTTAATTTTTATATTAATTAAACACATAATTGTTATATACGTTATAGACCTGCTTCTTTTGTTGTTGAAGTGTAATGTTACTATTTTCGAATGGTGGCCTTTGCCAAATTGCAAATACGGCCATATAGTTGAAGTGCTTCCCTGGCCCGTCCATTAGTACTTCTTCACCTATTCCTGCACGACTTAGAGTACTTACTGCTGTTGGTCTGTTGGAGTGATAGATTATTTTCAGTTTAATATACCAATTTTTTACGCAGTTTTTTAGTACACTTCGATTTTCCAATAAAAATATTTTCTTCATAATACTTCTCTGAAAACTATCATTTTCGACGTCTCTGTAGAGCAAAGAAGGTAAGTCTTTCCGGTGCGCCCGCAAAATTAGGGAGCGGTAAAAGTTTTCCCGTGCACCCGCACCGGAAAATTTTTCCCGCTCCATAATTTTAAGTGCTAAATTTGCAGTTATTTAGTCACAAAATAAGCATAAAGTATAATAAATTGGCTTAAAATTATACAGCGATGCAGTTTATAAAATTAATCTAGTACATTTTAGCGTCAATAGTCTAATTTTAAGTAAGATTATTTTATTTATTCTGACTTTACTTGTCACAAATACATCAATTTATCATTCTTTTGTATTCATCATATGTTAAACTTCTTGCATTCTCTTTGTATAAATTAGTATTATTTCTGTAATTCCCTTCGTCTGATGCTTCTAGCATCCTTTCCCTCACGTTATAATGCTATCTTCTAAAGTTTTCCCCAAAATTTCAACAGATATTCCCGCTTGTAATTTATAATTTTGTATGCTACATAAATAAATATTCAAACTGGTCCCATGTTCTTCTTTTTGTTCAACATTTTGGCAAATTTCTTCAAAATAAGTGCTTTTACAATGATCCAAGCACATGATAAAATAAATTCAAGATATGATATGAAGATGTAACTACGTTATGTGATGAGAAAACTTTTGGCTGGTAATAATGCTCGTAACAAAGGAATGACAGATCGTTTCTATGGTTATTTGCCAACCACATGACGTAGATATATCTGAATATCATATCATGACTTAATTGTACCATTATCCAAACTCATATCTTAAAAAAGGTTTAAAATAACTGTGGCAACTTATATAGTATAACAATGACATATATCTCATGCTAAGAACTATAAATGCCACAGCCAGTATCATTATGGTCATACAGGCAGCTTAGACGTATTCAATGATATTTAAAATTCAATGGCTTGAAAAATGCATTTCATGGTTAAAACAACCTCGACGTATCTATATAATCCCTAACAATTAATTGATAGGTATCCCAAGGAACTCAGCACTAACAATTGATAGGTATTCCAAGGAACTCAGCAATTTTTCTTGATGTGGCACCAAAAGCGATGATATGATGTGCATACGAAGTGTAGCACATTTGAAATTTCTGTAGATGAAGAGGAGAAATCGTTAACGGTTCGTGTATAATGAACGAAACTGGGCGTATTTACTAAAAAGATGTAAGATGTTAAACTACATCGATAGAGCATTCGCTAACCATACAAATTCATGAGACATTTGTTTTCGTTTTTGGAATGCTGATTTCAATAAGTTGCAAGTTTTCGATCTTCAAATATTATGTCAGTTCTTCGTTGTAGTATTCGCCAGAGACATCCAGAATCAAAACAACCTTTGCCAGTTAATAATCTTAGTATTACATGTTTTCATTGGAGAAGAGTTCTTAGCATTGGAGGCAGTTGATTTTCTTTAAAAAAGCATTTCGTGTGTACCCCATAAAGTTGACGGGTTATATATCGTGAAAAATAGAGTAAAAATGCATTTTCAGATACATTTTTACCTTATTCCATTCTCGTCAACTTTGATACTTGTTGAAGGTTTTTTTTTACAATTGTCTTAACTCTCTCAATAAGCATTGCCATCATTGTCCAATCTGCTGCATTTCCATTACCAGAATCTACTTCGATATCACTCATTTTTGCTGTAACTTTCTAGAAAATTTCACTTTTTCCTCCGTAAATTTTTTAAGGGACCACCGTAACATTGATGTTTACCGCACTTTACCTGCCGAACGCTAATTAATGCTATTGAAATAAAATTAAACTTAATATAATATATTAAATAAAGCGCTTGCAAAAATTATTTTGTTTGTGATATATTGCGACACAGATGTTTTTTAGGCATTTGAGGCATTTTCCATCTCGCATGCTTAAAAGACGTAGCTAATTCATGTGTATTTTAATTTATGATATTATATTAACTTATAACATATTTTCTTAAAAAAAAACGGTGGAATCTAATGATTTATTTCTAATGATGCAGTTTGCAAAATTTTCCAATAACTCTGATGATTTTAAAATCACTATTTCCGACTTTACTATTATTTGGTACTAATCTAAATATAAATCTCAGTTTTATAAACTCTTCCCCAGATTCGATTTGTAGATGTACCTGGCACCAATAGCTTCGAAACTGTTCTAAACTGCCATAAAGAACCGTTTAGCCGGATTCCTGAACGATATATTGATTGCATTATCCAGGCTTCTATTATTAGCATCATTAAAAGAGTCTATATCTAACTGTTTTGTATGAAAATATTAAGTTAATGTTATGAATTTGATATTTTAGACTCCGTCCCATTATTAGGCACATAATAAGATGATTATAAAGGTAAATTATATTCGATAAAGCACAAATTCAAGGCTTCTGCAGTGATTAATAATTAATTGCAATAAAATGATTATTAATTTTACATGAAATATTTTATGCAGGTTTGATAGTAGGTGGCTTACGGAATAGGTTAATTATTGTGCCCTATCTAAATGTAATGGAGCATAAAGTAAATATTAGGACCTTGCAGAAATGTCAGTTCTGATGAACTACCAAGTCTTGATATTTTTTTTACAAGAGAGCAAACCATTTACATATTTACATACTTTTGTAACAAAACTCTTAAAACTAACTTAGCACTGGATATAAATTCTATTTGAGGCTGAGAAAAAAAGTGAATGACACATAACACTATAGTATTTAGTGAAGAAAAAAGTCAAGCAGTGAACGAGAACATGTAAAGTAAAAATGAAAATGATATACTAATCGAAAACATTACGTATCTAGAGCACTACATACAACTAAATCACAAAATTAAGTAATGATGCTTTATTGTCAAAAAATTTTCCAATTTGTAGACAAAGCTAGAGTACAAAATATACAAAACAAATAAAAACACAAATAGAAATATACAATAAAAAGAAAAACCTAAGTATACAAAACTTTATACAATTGTGCAAATTGTACGAGGTCAAAATATTATTTAAAATGTTAAATATCAAGAGCTAGAGTACAAAACATACAAAACATATAAAAAAACATATAAGAACACAAATAGAAATATACAATAAAAAGAAAAAGAAAAACCTAACTATACAAAACTATACAATTGTACAAATTGTACGTGGTCAAAATATGTAAAATATTAAATATCAAAATATTTAACATCAAATCCTAAACACTAAACACCAAGCATTAAACATGAAATCATTAAACCAGTGTGTAAGATGCTCAAAATTAAGTATTAATTAAAGAAAAAAGTCGTTGACTGCGTATAAGGCTCTCTCCAGTAAGTATAATCTCAAAGCTCTGCGAAAGGCGGGAAAAGATGTTATTGACTTCAGTTCAAATGGTAGATTATTGTGCATTTTTTTGCATTGTACAATATAGAGCTTTTAACTAACTCTGAGCGTGGGGTTGGCAGATAAAGATCATGCTCCGTATTCCTAAGTGGATAGTTGTGAAATGGTTTATCTGGAATGGCAGATACGTGCTTGCGGATTAAGCAAACCGATTCAAATATGAAAAAGGAAGAAAGAGTTAATATTTTAAATCTTTTAAAGAAATCATGGCAGTGAGTTCTACTGTTTAGTCCCAGTGAATATCGAACAGCTCCCTTTTGTAGTTTGAAAATACGCTTAAATTGAGTCGCACAACACCTACTCCAGAATGGAAGGGCGTATCGGAGGTGCAACTCAAAAAGGGCATAATAGACTGTTCTAGCAGTTGACACGCTAAGTTCCCTGGAAACAGTTCTTAACGCAAAACAGGCAGAACTTAATTTTTTTGATAAGACATCGATGTGCAAGTCCCACTTCAAATGGCTGTCCACAACAAGCCCCAAAAATTTTACAGATTCAACGACGTCGATAGTGGTGTTATTAAGTACAAAAGATTGCAACGTACTTTTATATGACAAAACTTTAGTATTAGAAACGTTGAGGCACAGGAGATTAGAATTACACCATGATTTAATGGTGATTAAGTCACTAGATACAGTTCTATGAAGCGCCGTAATATCCGGATGGCTCCAAGTGAAACTAGTATCGTCCGCAAAGAGACAAACTTTACCGCTAATGTCCAGACAAGCAATGTCGCTGATAAACAGAGGAAACAAAATGGGACCTAGTACTGAACCCTGGGGTACTCCACAATCTATTGGCCTGCAAGAAGACATCGACGTATCAACCCTCACAAGCTGACTTCTGTTGTTAAGATACGACTTAAACCATTCGAGAGGCACTCCTCTGAATCCGTAGTACTGCAATTTGTTAATTAAGATATTATGATTTACACAATCGAAAGCTTTAGAGAAATCACAGTAAATGGTTGCTGTAGAGTGATGGTTGTTCAGGTTGGAGTATACATAATTAAAGAGGGAAAACATAGCATCATTTGTGCATTTGTTACTTAAAAATCCAAATTGATGGGTAGTAAGTATTTTATATTTAGAGAGAAAAGATAGAAGCCTTTTTTTAACCAATCTTTCAATGATCTTTGATAATGTGGGAAGTAGTGCAATTGGGCGATAGTTCGAAGCTTGGTCTTTATCTCCTCCTTTATGCAAAGGAATAATTATTGCCGTCTTAAGACAGTTTGGAAAAACCCCATTTTGGAATGACTTGTTAATTAAAGCAGTAAGATGGTTTAATGTGCATTTCGGCAGATTTGAAAGCATTTTCAGAGTAAGCCCATCAGTCCCAGATGAGGATTTGTTTTTAATGTCTTTCATTGTGCTGCGAAGCTCAGCAAATGCTACAGGCGTAAAGAAGAAACTGTGTAAATTCACATTAGCATTAGAGAGATATGAAAGTGGATCATGAGAAGGAGTTATGGTGTTCATTAAATCTTTAGTCACATTTACAAAGTAATTGTTTAGGTTCTCAGGTGAATTAGTGATAGTGCCAGACGAAGAAGCATTATTCCTTAAGTCATTCACAATAGACCATGATTCTTTAGCAACGTTACCGGATTTAGCCAGCCTCTCATTATAATAAATGTCCTCGGCAGCTTTTATAGTTTTATGATAGACTTTCCTGTAAAGTTTCGCGTAATCATGGACGAAGACGCTGTCCGAGTATTTTTTTAAGTGAGATAATGAACGCATGTTCTTTGCAGATGTGCGTAAGCCTTTAGTTGACCAGGGGTTATGTTTTTTAATTTTGATAGGCCTAAGCGGAAAGGATTCGAACGCCAGAGTAAATAAAGTTTTTATAAATCTAGAAAATTCGTTATCGATATCATCAGAGAGGACAACCCAGTCAGTTATTAGACATAGGTGCTTGAAATTTAGAAAATTTTTGTGCGAAAATATACGGCATAATTTGTGTGCAGCAATTTTGCATTTGGATTTTACCGAAAATTTTGTTAATACTGCCTCATGATCAGAGAAACTCGAGTTAAGAACAGCACAGTCAATGAATTCTGGATCAAAAGATGACACGACATAGTCTATAGTACTAGAACTAGTTTTAATTATTCTAGTTGGTGAGTTAATATGCATGATTATACCAAAAGAGTCGAAAATGGACCGAAGGGATTCTTGAGCAGCACACACACTGGAAAAGTCAACATTAAGGCCGCCACACAAAATTAATTTGCTTCTTAAAGGCAGGGATTCAAGCAAGCTCAGTAATCTTTGACTGAATGTATGCATGTCAGCGTCAGGTGTTCTGTAAATACAACCAAGATAGAGGTCGTAAGCGTTATGATAGACGATAGAAAATTCAAATAGTTTCTCACACAATAAATTATCGAACTTAGTTACTGCCGAAAAGTCGTTGTTAGTAGACATTATCATAGTACCTCCATGAGATAAATTACTTCTATTAAATCTAGTTACTGTAGTATAATTTTTGACAAACACAGGTTCATCAACATTTAACCAATGTTCAGTTATGGCAATGATTTCTGGAAAATTAAGCTCTTCTAGTAATAGAAATAATTCATCTGTTTTGTGTCTTAAGGACTGAATATTAATAAGAAAAACACTAAGCTTGCCATCATCCAATTTTTCAGAGTGTGCTTGATCCTCTGTTCGCGGTTTTATATATTTTTGGTAAATCCGTTCAGTACTTATCAAAGACTGCAAATAATTGTTTATTATATTTAGCTTAGAAAGGTTACTATTTCACCATTGCAGAGCTAATTGGAAGAGCCAGAAGCAAGAAAATTGCATTAAATACGTTTGATAGATTGAAAAATCACTAAAATCTTATATCAAATTTGGGTTGGTTAAATCTAAAAACTGCTTTTAGTGACATAACTTAATTCGGTAATTCAATTATTCATATACTGATTCACTGGACATAGTAGACGTCAAAATCTAACGAATTAGTTAAAAAGTCATAGTAAAATGTGGCTCGTTTAGAAATCGTGCTGCAATAAAGAGGAATTATGCCCAGTTAATCCAGTTATAGTTATAGAGAATTGAGCCTAAATGGAAAATATTTGAAAAATTATACCGATAATTAGGAGAAACCGGTACTTTTTATTCAAATAATCTTGATGTACGACTGCAAACCATTGCTGAAGAGGAAATATTAATACTCATTACAAAAAATCCATTGCTGGGTACGAAGCGATGGCAAGCAGCTACGTGGCTAAGCAAATCGATAATATCAAGAAGAAGTACTAATCAAAAATTTTGAACAAAGAGCAATTGTATGCTTTTAATTTCTGACCAGTGTAAAATTTGCAGCAAAATTATTCACTTCTTAGACTACAGTCTACAGTTGTGCCAAAATTTACTACAGAGGAAAAACAACGATCCCAACACTACATTTACCAGACGTGTTGTATTTAACTGGATAAATAGTCACCATTATGATACGGAAAATCAACACTTGCTAAGAGACTAAGAGACAGATACTTTCAGCTTAAATTTTCTGTAAATATTTAGTGCAGTATCGTTGGTAATTGCTTTGTCGTCGGGCCCTTTGGACTGCTACACAGACTAAAGGGCGAAGGATATCTGCAATTTATACAAAATAATCTACCTCAGTCGTTACAAAATTCACTGAATATTAAGACAAATATGTGGCTAATGCAGGAGGAGTTCCTCCAGATAATCCCCTTGCAGTAAAGCAGTTCCTCAACGACCGACAGTTATCCGAATAGGTGGATTGGTTGCGGTAGTGATTTTCCTTATCCACTCCCTATCCCTGATATTAATCCTCTGGATTTATTCTTCTGGGGCTTCATGAAAAAATCATGAAAGTGATATTAGAACTTGAGAGGAGCCTGCACAAAATATTCAATATTTCGGAAGTGTAAAAAAATAGTGAAGGTATTTTCTGTAGAATATGACGGTACTTAAAAAAAGTTTAAGAAAGTGCTTCCTGGACATTTTCAGCACCTACGTAAATAACTTATTTGCGGATTTAGTTTCTTCTGTAAATAAAAATTCGATATAATCGAATTCTTTTTATTACGATATCAGATTCAGTTATAAATATCTAAAAAACGAGCGAACATAGCGAGTTTAATGGAATATAACTTTTTTCTTAAGGAAATACTTAATAATTCGAACTCAAAGGAGTACAAATGTCATAGATATTGAAATACAGGGCGTTTTATTGTCTGTAACTAGCGCCCTTTGAGACAAATGTGGAAATCATTACAATATTGATCTTTATCACCATCAAATGTCAGTATACCTATCAATTTTGGTTCCGATGCCTTAAAGAAATTTTAAATTAAAACAAAATTTCACTTTTAACATTCAGTAACTTCTAAGCGTGTTATAATTTACTATGATATTTTAAGCTCATTATATTTTCGCGTCTACTATCTTCAGTTAATCAATGACCCATTAGTTAGAGGACTCCCTATATAACACATTATTTGCAGTGCTTATAATAGTTTCGCAGGGAAAAAGCGCTCAATGATCTGTAAAGTCATTCATACTTCATTGCCATTAATCCCCTGGTATAGTTTCGCAGGGAAAAAGCGCTCAATGATCTGTAATATCATTCATACTTCATTACCAATACATACTTTGACAGAATTATTGACCTTTTATGTTTTGTTATTTCAGATATTTATTTTTACCTTTTTCTATTATGTTGTAATTGTTTTGTCGCAGTTAAATTCATTTTCTTAAGTATTCTTTCAGATTCCACTGGAAAAAGAGACAGAAGATGTTTATTTCACAAATATGGCCCTGCTCAGTCCTCGTTGGTTGACCCTGTACATAGTCACCATAATATACAAAATTTTACACCTTAATAATATCTCTGACATCATATTTCCAGATATTTCAAAAATGTCATACATCACAATCTTTACAACAAATTGGCCTTATCAAAATGCATATTTATAAACATTTTAATTTATAATTGTCGGATTAGTATGCATAATTATAATAATTATTTCAACGCGACAAAATAAATGTCATCATTTCTAAAAATATAGGCCTGAGCACCTATATGGTTTTGAATACATGATTGTTAACTGTAAAAACAAAAATCTTTATGGTAAACAAATTGACCCACGATTTATTGTCTACAATGTTACATGGTGCAAACGAAAGCTAAAGGTAAACGAACCGGTTTTTGTATAGTTATTATCCGTATGAGTTTCGATTAGATCATCTATAAAAATATATTCAATAAGACATAATATTTATATGGTCCTCGTTAAAATTACACAACCCAAAAAACTACACAATATATTAGTCAAAAAACATAGGTACCATATAGAGTAACTTTAATAATACTGGCTCGTGCTGGTAATATTATCTCCGCTGACCCCAAAATTTAATTTCAAATTTTTTTCATTATATAAAATAACTATTTCATATTTTCTGATTTTCCTCTTCATCCCTTACGGATGCTAATCATCGGCACTTCTAGGCAAACATGTCTTTCACAAATATATCATTTGAAAAAGTAAATATAATTTATAATTTTCTCCTGTTGTAAAACCCATCCGTGAATGTGACCGGTTGGAGAAAAAATGAGTATACATATTAGTTACTACCAAATATTAAAAGTCGGGTCAGTCGCGTGGTTTAAGCTGATTTTAAAATAAGCAATATTTTTGCTAAGTTCAAAAAAATAAATCAATAAAGTAAAAATGAACATATTTCTTAATATGTCCTTCCATTGATTAATTCAATTTATAACGAATTGAATCAATATGACTGTTTGATTAGCACCTGGACAAGAATGCGTATTATATTTCCCTGAGAGGGCTGAAACAAAGAGACAATTCCCTTTCCCACAGATGTGAATTACTTAGGAATCGTTTTTGATCAAAATTTGACATGGAATTTACATATTAAAAAGATTACACAGAAAGAAGGATATGAGGTGTCGAAAAATATGTGTGAAACAAAGTGGTCTAAGCCCTAAGATGACCCTATAGTTATACACAGTGGTGAAACCCATGATGATAACATATGGAACAGTGACTTGGCGGGCAAATACCAGGTAAGTGGGGGCGAGAAGGCTGTTAGTTGCGTGCAAAGGCTAGCGTTCCTGTGCTCCACGGGAATCATGAACTCAACTCCTAGGCTGCTCTAGAGGTATTATTAGACATACCACAAATATACATTTATATACAAGGGGTAGCTAGGTTGGTAGTCTACATACTGTTGCAAGCAAGACTCAGTTGGAAGAGATTAAAACAAACTATGTGCTGGGCATGCCTACAGATTACACCACTCCAACATACAGGTTTGAAAACAATTTTAGTATTATAATATCAGAAAGGCGACTTGAAAATAGCTACCACTAATGGCAGAGCTCGTCTGATAAGTATTCAGTCAGTAGGCGGCCCGAAAACCGATAAGAATCTCAGAAGTGAAGGACGGGAACATCCAATATCTATGGAAAATCTAGGCACGGTGTTCAGGTGGACGTTACGACCATACTGCGCGGAGGAAATGGAGAACAGGAAAACCACCGGTGGTAATTTAGTCCGATAGTCAGACAGTACTAAAGGCAATCAGGCCAACAACAATATCTAAACTGAGAGTCACTGTAACACATTGAGCAAGATAGGCAGTCAAAACAAAGTGACAGAAAGAACGAAAGAACCGATAAAATAGCCAAAGCAGGCTCCTTGGGCTCTTTGGTGGGACCAAAACCTTTTTGTGGGATGTGCAGGTGTACGTGTCATTAAGGTAGCCGTTATGAAATGGTAGCCGTAATTCAAACCATAACAGTGTGTATAAGACGGATATAAACAAAAGATCTTCATTACAACAGGCAGTTACACATGCAAAAGCACGTACCTCAGCTCATTGGATCTAGAGTAGCATAGAGAAGCGCTTCAAGACACATGATATTGAGCACCTTACACGGCAGGCACGAAACAATTCTAGTTAGTCTAGAGACTAATTATTTGCATATTACCTAGTTGATAATTAACACCTATATGCAGTTACGGATAGATTTAGAGCTTCAATTTATGACAAGGTGATACCAACCAGAACCAACCAGAAATGCCATTTGTGCTATGCGAAACAACGAAGTATCACACCAGAAGAAATCTGCAACATTAATATTATGAATATTTACCTCAACCAGGGACGGAAAACCCAGATATTAAGATACAGGGTGTTTCCTAACCTCGGTAAAAAAACGAAAGTGGTGAAACCTCACGTAATTTTAAGACGAAAATGTAGTATAAAATTTTTTCGAATGTCGCTTCATTTTCAAAATACAGGGTGTTGAAAAAAAATTTTTTTTACTACTAACATGATAAATCACCATTATTTACTCCATTCCTCAAATGAGAAGTAACATTTCTCACCCTAGGTAAATAATAATATTAAAAAGAACCTAGGTCAATAATGAAACGGAAACGGAAAATGTCAAAATGTCAAACTAGTTGTCATTTCGGATTATTTGAGCAGTGAGTAGGAAATGATTAATTTCAAAATCTAATCAATTCAAATAATGATAAGGATTGTATCAGTGCTATTAGTAAAAAAATTATATACAGTATGACTCACTTTTCATGACTCCCCATAATATTCTTATTAATAATGCGATTTTGTCAAAATTTAGATGGAGAGAAGGTACTTTGCATGTATGGAGCTGTCAGGAGATTATTAGCGTTTTTTGGCGAGTAACCACGGTTAACTACAAGTAATACTGAAGTAAGTGCCAAGCGGGCACCCCACCACAAATTGTACTGTCTGCTTCTGTCTTCGCCAAAATACCGTAGTTAGATCTTGCATTGCTAGAAAAGAATATAAATATTTTGCATATTTATTTGAAAATGATCAGTTTGATCAGTGCAGAACGTTTACTCATATTTTTAATGACAGAAAGGTGGCCTCTGGAGATAAGAAAACGAATGGTATTTTTTTCGATGAATATGTTCAGGATACTTTATGCTGCCCAAATCCCATTTGGGGCACATTTGTGTAGGAATTCCGATGCGTATGAGGCTTCTATAGAAGAATTTCATGAACGTATATTTACAAACTTGTTCAGAATGGAAAAACAAACATTTCACATGTTTAACGTTTCAAAATTAATCCGCCATGACTCCATCAAACCTCGAGTACCACACCTCGTCACGTATGTAAGTTTTAGTAAGCCGTAGTTGAAAAATGATGATGTAATAGTGACGTCACGAAACTTCCCCTCACTTACCACAATTAAATTAATCCTCGTGAAAACAAAGTAGTATCCTGTAGTATGCCGTGGTTAATTGTAGTTAGCTCGCGAAAAAACGCTTCTTGTTACGATATCTGTCAGTTAGACAACTGAACTTCCAGGCTACTTGATATTTCGAACTATTTGAAAAATAAGTAGAAAATGACTAATATAAAAATCAACTCGAATCAAATATGGTAATATATCAGTGTTAGTAGTAAAAAAAATTCTATATATACCTCGGTTGAGAAGGCCATTATTAACCTCGCACATTATATCCTTCGGCGCTCCGCGCCTCAGGATATAAAAGTGCTCGGTAAATAATGGCTTACTTCTCAACCTAGGTATATAATATACTATTTTTCCTGTTTTTTTTTTATTAATAAATAATGAGAAGCGACATTCGAATAATATTTGCACACCTTAATATAGGGTTTGAGCACTTTATTTTGTGTTCATGTTGACATTCTCAACTAGTTCATTGGCGGAGATCCGGGTAACGACTACTAGAATTTCGCAAAAAGTAATAATACGGGCCTGTCAAACACTCAAAATTCTTATGTTATTTGATAAAAAAGTTAATTTTCAGCAAATTAAGTTTCTTGCATTTTTCTCGTATCTCTTACAGTTTTCGAGTAAAAAATTATTTTCTTGTTCACGTCACAAGAATCTCATCATTTTGTTGTTTAAATAAACGAGTAGGCTTTGCGTGAATACAAAATAAAGTGCTCAAACCCTTTATTAAGGTGTGCAAAGATTGTTCGAATGTCGCTTCTCATTATTTACTGATAAAGAGAAATCACGAAAAAACAAATTTTTGCAACACCCTGTATTTTGAAAACTAAGCGACATTCGAAAAAATTTTATATCACATTTTCGTCTTAAAATTACGTGAGAATTCACCAGTTTCATTTTTTTACCGAGGTCAAGAAACACCCTGTATATTGGGACAAGGACCTCGATACAGATAGAGCGATTCGCCACAATCGACTTGAAATACTGGTGTTAAAAAGAAGAAAAAAGATCTCAATTCTTTTAAATATTAAAACAACCGAGAAGACCACAAAGTTTCAAGACCTTGCATATGAAATGAAACAAAAATATATGAATTCACCTCTGTATATCTTTCCACTCGCCATATCAAGAAATAGGCTAATAGAAAAATAATTTAACAAACATCAGTATATTGATAGAAAATGGAACGTACGATAGTAGTAATAATAATAATAATGATAATAATAATAATAATAATAATAATAATAATAATAATGATAATAATAATAGATCGTCTTTATTTGTTTTGAAGTGTATCTATACGGCATACATACATAGTTAGGGGAGGAAGGCGAGATTAAAACCCCGTTACTCTTACAGCC
>MU186343.1:0-46848 GCA_016904865.1 Pissodes strobi
TAATCCGTTTCGTCCTAAACAATACCTGGAAAAACTTCGACATTGGCATTGTCAATTGTTCAGAGGTATACAAATGGTAATATACCATTAATGTAGAAAAGATAAGTCATTTATGAAAAACGCCTAAATTAAACATACATCCTTATCATCGGTGTCACGGGCCAAATTTTCATCTTGTACTCCAGTCAAGATTTAACATTTAATTTAAGGTTTTCTTATTGACAAAATGGTGTAGTACTTATAGATCTGGACGATATTATATATATTAGTGTGACGACCTTTATAGGTAAATGAAATGGCGATCGCGAATGAATTGCAGTTATCCTCTCCCTGAAATTTAGAATCGATAATCTTCCACATAGATTTCGATTTTGGTTCAAATCCCTAGTTAGCGCTATTGACGTGTATCGATTTTGGAACGTCGCGTCGTCGTCATTCGATGACAGAGCGGGAAATAAAATTTATTATGGCACGTTTCTCTTAATAAATGTCGGGTCAAATGGTTATTTTCTTTCGGCTAGCTTGCGTAATTAAAGTCGACCCTAGTCAGCTTCGGTACATCAAAATCCGGGACTATTATTTTCGAAATCAACTGGAAGAATTGTTGGATGTAACATGTGACCCGCAGGCCGTGTTTCGATTGGCTAGTCGTAATTCTTGTAGCCGGGATTTTAGATTTTGGAAGAAAGTCCCTTTGTCGCTCACGTTGGTTCCTGGAAGTTTCCCGTCACTCTACGTCGGTTTGCTGTTTGAGTAGCAGTTTTGCTGTCGTGGTGGAAGTTTTTTAGTAGATTTTACCCTTGTGGGATTGCTCAACAAACTGCCGTCCTTCAGACTGCGACCCACTTTCTGCAGCTGGCTTGCCAGTTTCTTTAAGAACCGATCTCTGCACGTTGCAAATGATGGACACATCTCAGACACATTCACCATTAACGCGGTCGTGCCTCAGGGCGCAATACTTTCACCAACTCTGTTCCTCATGCATATTAATGATCTGCTGACCAAAACAAATAACCCTGTTTACAGTTTTACAGATGACAGTTACCAATACCAATTTAGATCAGAAAAATCTTTACCAGCGACTGAGACTTATCAACGCAGACAGAATCAAATTACAGCAATTAATCAAGACCCGGAGAAAGTTCAAACTTGGGGCGGCAGAAATTTGGTCCACTTTAATGCAGCAAAGACCCAAGCCGCGACTTTTATCAAGTGGGCTAATACGGCAAGCACTGACATCATTATGGCAGGATCGACCATCCCTTCATCCTCGTCAATCGGACTACTGGGTGTCTGTCAACATCAATATGTCCTGGCATGACCTGCGTTGCTAACATCGCAAAATCAGCCTTTTGCTTGGTGCGTTAAATTTCGCAACAAAAAGCTGTATACACCGCAGCAGTTGCTCTTGCTCTACAAAGCGCACATAAGACTGTACTTAGAATATTACTCACACTGGGTGTGCCGCACCAAAACGCACCCTAATGCTGCCGAATTCCATTCAGAAGAGAGCTGTGCGTCTCGTCGGCGACCCGGAGTTGACCCGAAATCTGAATAGAGGGCACTTTTGAATATGTGCCTCTCGCGCCGAAAAATCTAGCGCCAGCCATGAACAAAGGAAGCCATTATGCCATCAGAGGACGTTTCACATCGCAAACATAAATAGCAGAATATTCACGCTTATAATTATCAGTTTAAATTCCATGCATCTTTTAAAATGATGCAATGAGGAACATGAAGGTTACCTAATCAATAAAGTTTTGATTTGTACTTAGAAACTTTTAAACGCTAGAAATCGCCAGGATCCGATAGAATTTATCCTGCCTTCTATGCATGTACACGAAGCATCGAGGACTGGAAAGACAGCCTCGAATCGGAACTTCGGAAATGACACATTCACGCAAGGCATATCGATTGAAAAACAAAAAAATACTCCTGCCTGAAATTTCAAAAGTTCAACGCTAAATTGACAAATCAAAAAAATAGAAGAATCTTCTTATTGAGTTCAAAAACTGAAAATTTAACACCAACATTTTTAAATATAAAAACAAATTATGTAAAATTTTTCAACAACTATCCTGAAAAAAGTTTCAAAATGGTATAATAAGTAGATTCATTACAGATTACAGGAACATTTAATTTATTTATTAACGACACAATAAATCATATAAAAATATTAGAGAAAATATTATCGACAGTAAACATAAACTTAGTGGAATTTTCTCATATAATTTAATCTGAAATTCTCTACAGAGAAAAAAGACGAATTAGAGCCAATTGTTTCAACATTCTAATGAACTATAAAAGCAAAACTAAGTATTTACATCCCACCAGAAACGAGGAATTTTGAGACAACAGTTGTTTGCTAAAATTAAGAAAACACGTACATTCTAAAAGAAAATTCAAACATCAGACAAAACTGTAATTATGAACTTAAACGATTATGATAATGAATGCAAGCTTTGCTCAATGACAAACAAACATATAAGGAAATAAATAATGACCCAACTAACATCTATCAAAAGTAAAATAATGAAATTATATTTCATTATATTATATTATATATTTATATATCTTCACATACAGCTAAAAACGTAAAAATACACAAAATTTACGGTTTGCTCAAGCTACACAAGGACAGTATACCCGTGCGACCGATAATCTTTTCTATCCAATCCCGTTTTGAAAAATTGGCAAGATTTCTAAAAAACATTTTGAACAATATAATAAACAAAACTCCATCGTATATTAAAGACCCTTGGCACTTCATTATAGCAGAAAATTCTTGGATCGTATCACTTAATGTATTATCTCTTTATACAAATGCTCCTATACAACTTACATTAGATACTATACAGAAAAAATATACAGATATCCCCTTCGCAGAATGTTTCGTTGCCATTAAACTGACACTAAAATCAACTTATTTTATATACAATGAGACATTTTACAAGCAAAGCGAAGGATGTGCCATGGGATCATCCATATCAAGCGTAATTGCTCAAATGGTTCTGGAGGAATGAAAAAAGGAGGTAATAGCCAAATTGGCATTACAAACTGCCATTCTTTTATAGTTTTATTGATGACTGTATCACAGTAGTCCCAAAAAACAAGGCTCAAAATATTTTGGAAGACTTTCAATGAATACCACCCTTAAGTTAATTTTACTACGGAAATAGAAACTAAGAATCAAATAAGCTTTCTTGATTTAACCCTGCATCATGAGCAGAATACAATCAAACTGAATGTAGACTAGATAGACTTGGTCTTGAAGATATCTGAATTACCATTCCAAACATCCGATGTTACAAAAAAAAAGTCAACCATTATAGGTTTAGCTAACAGAGCACTAAAACTAAGTGATATTGCTTACAGAAAAAAAACTATAAAGAGGGCGAAATATATTTTATTGAAAAAGTTTTTTACCAAATTTATACATTTTTACATCGAGAAACCAAACATTAAATATCAATCCCGAACCTAAGAAAGTCAACAAAATCATTTGTCATTGTGTTACATGTCAATTTAGTATAAAATCATGCAACAGATAGAGGTCAAGTAACGTCAGATATTTCAGCGTTAATCCTACATCTATTATGCTAGTCAGTCAAGCTAAATATAATACCATTTATTCGTTTTTAGATACCTGCATGGTTCTCGTATGACCCTAGCTTTTTATCGAGCTGTTCCAGGGAAAATTGAGAGTTTTGTGTCTTATACGTAACTCGATTTTCTCAGGCTGTTCGATAGGATCTATCGGGCTTTAGGAACATTTTCACATGCTTAGCGCATAATCAATCAATAAATCGTACTGTATTCTGGCCATCGCTATCGCGGAGACGTTCAAAGTTACAGCCATTTATAGCAGTGCATTTCAAAACATTCAATAATTCTCTTACCTTCCCGAATAATCAACATCTCGATGATAATATACATTAAAACAGTCTCATAAATGTCGGGAATATTGGTTTCGGAGTTGGTCAGGTATTTTCCTGGATTTGATTCTATATTTAATAAGAAAAGATAAAAATTCAGTCAGTGTTTATTTCTAATATGATAACCTTCAGATTAGATTAGACAACTACTGACAATTCTTGGTTGCACAACTTAAAGTGTACCTTTGGAATGTTGCCAAGTGTATATGTTTCTCTAGCGATCCTCATGCGATTTTGATGTGTTTGCAGACCAAACCAGCAAGAAACAACATAATTTATTGACGTACTACCATCAGTTTGATGTTAAACGACCGTCTGAGCTTTCGGTTGATGTAAGCAAGATGATTTAATGGTTCACTGGAATCTAAAACCACCCTCACCGGCTTACTCGTGCTGCTTAATTTAATTACTGGATGATGTGCAATGTAATAGGAAATATTGTCTTTTTTGTCCGACTCTACTAAACCCATGTGACCTTGTTCAATAAAATCTTGCATTGCTTTATTATATTCTAAACGTAAATTTGGGTCTTTAGCAATCTTTTCTCTAATGATAACAATCAAATGTGCGCACCACGAATCCCCTAAATTGTCCGGTGAAAGTTTGAAAGGTAAACTTACGGTGTAACGACCATTTTTTTCTCTCTTATAGGTACTCGAAAAAATTTGTTCGTATTCAGCTTCTTCAGGTAAAACCAGCGCCCTGTTTGGTACTTGTTCAACTTCCCATAGCTTCATAAGAAGTTGTTCAATTGATTGTTCTTCCCGAAGCGTAAAAAATACCGATGGAATTGATGATTGCAAGACAGGAATTTTTCCCATGACAACATAACCGAAAGAAGTTTGAACAGCAATCGGAGAACCCGATCTCCCCGTGATCCTATTTTTTCCCAAAATGTCGGCAAATAATTCCACCCCAAGAATACCATGTACCTCCCCGGGATGATTGAAGTTATCGTCCGCTAACAAGATATTTGTTAAATCTGGCAATGCGCCTCTATCCACTGGAACCTTTGGTAGCCGATCCGTTATTTTGTCCACCAAAAGGGCCTCAATCATATAAGTCATTTTTGAGTTGTAGCGTGAAGCTATCCGAAGTGCCGTCATGCCTCGTACCGTCTGACTGCTACAGTCTAAGCCCTGCACTGAAGAATAATATTTAGAAACGTTTAAACCTAGTTTTTTAAACAATCGAGCGTCAACAAATTGACTTCGCTACCTAAATCTAAAATAAATCTAGCCGTGCTATTAGGGATACCGCTGTTTACTACTGAAACTACAACTGTAGACAGCAATGATGAAAAATTCAAATTATTAATTTTACTATTTAAAGTACTGCATAGAACATTATTAGATATTTCTTGCCCGTCGCCGGCGCCTTGCTTACCTAACTCACTTTTGTTTTCTAAATTCACTTCCGTCCTCCCCGTGTGAAGCAAAAAATTATGCTTTTTTGAGCAAACAGAACAAGTCCTATACGAAGAACAAGATCTCACTCCGTGGCTCCCAGACAGGCACTTATAACACAAATTATTATCGCGTACCGTTTCATATCTTTTAGATAGCAAAAGGTCTTTAAACTTTTCATATCGACCTACATAATGACCCGGTTTTTGGCAAAATGCACAAATGTTTTTAGTGTTTTTATTTTTACTGATTAAAAGTAATTTTGACGTTTTATTATTCGTAAAACCACCGCTAGGAGAAGGTTTGTTAAGATGCAATATTTTTGACTGCTTTTTCACGAAATTAATTAAATTGGAATAAGGTGGGATGTCCGTATTTCCTTGGCTAACCTCAAAAGCCCGTACTGTATCATGGTCCAACTTGGTTAAAGCTTGGTACAACAAAATAAAACCCGCTAAATCTGGCAAATTTATTTTTTTAGAGCTGAAACCGCCACATCAAAGCGTTATAAAAATACATTTAATTTTTTTTCCGATGCCGTGTGCACGGGTCTAAAACCCAAAATTTGTTGCAAATAACTATTTGCTAAATAACGCTTATTTTCATATTTATCCGCAAGAGTCTTATAGATTATATCATAATTATCGCCGAGTGCGCAAACGCCTAAGGCTGGGCCGCGTAAAAGTCCCACTAAAAAATTGATTTTATCGAGGTCTGTCAAGACCGTGTTATTATGTATCATACTTTTATATAAAGAATGGAAAGTTTCCATTGGCGTATTTCGCCAGAAAACTCCGGTAATTCAATTTTCGGTAACTGTGGCCTATTATCTGTCACCGTTACTATTTGTGTTGTAGGTATAGACGAACCTTGGTCTGCTTTTTCGAAATTAAAATTTTTCGCCGCTAAATGAATATGACCACAAAGGTCGTTTATGGTAGAGATTACCTTATAATCGGGTGAAAAATCTTCCTTCATTTCAAATCCAACCGCATTAATTTCATCCAATACTTTCATTATGTCGTGTTTTGTGCTATCCAATGTAAGGTAAGGTACATGGCCCTAAACTTATTTTTGTTTGAATCCCTGCTTAAATCTTTAGATACATCATACAATGATTGTAAAATGGAAAAAGAGACTCATTTTTTGCCGTAAGCACTTTAAATTGCCTATCCGCCGTTGTCATGCTATTTGCAATTTATACCGTTTTACAAAAAATTATCCAAACAATATTGTTACGGCTAACCTAACAACCATCCGAACGTTTTTGTGCTACCCTATACAACTAGCCGCCGTGCCCCTCGCTTCCTTGTCTGTATGAGTCATCACCCGGCCGGCTGCGAACAGGTTCGCTGGAATTATCTCGATGGCCTCGTCGAGATCGTATAGAGTGGCTCGGAATACTTCCCGAATATTCGTGATAGATTTAAGATTATATATAAGCAGACCTAAGGCGAATGTTAGTCAGTCGGTTAGCAGTTCAGTTCAGTTAATCATTAAGTGTTGAATAGATATTAGTGGTAAAGTTATAAGAGTAGTATAGAGTGGTAAATTGTATACAGTGGTAGTGAATAAAGATAGTATTAGTTGAAAATAGCAAAGTTGTAATTCTGTTAAGAACCCACGGGGAAAAACGTAACAATATCAATATATTTATCACCTACCAAAATAAAATATTTGCCCGCATTCGGTGTAGGATTTCAACGTGACTTCGACAATCCTTTATTTTAAATATATATTTCTTTTGACTGAAAACCGCCTTTTTTCCAGAGACAAAAAAATTTAAAAAATCGTAATAAAAATCCGCTGCTTTTCCACTACAAACCGACCGATTAGGTGAAAACCGATTTTACTAAAATAACTTTACAAACTTTAAAAAATTTACAAATTTGAAGGCCCGATATTTTGCACAAGCCGACAACCCTGCAAAATATTAAATTCCGTGCGAAAGATTTCAGAGTTTTTTGTATCACGATACAAAAAGAAGTTGGTTTTTCTTTTCCTTCTCCTGTGCAGCTATACTCGGGATAAGTATGGGTGAGGAAAAGGAAGGAAAAGTGGGAATATACCGGGTTGAGTAACACTACCGAATAAATTATAGGTCGCTGAAATTAAACTTTACCGAGTTCCGTAATAATTTGTCAAATTATTCTTTTGATCACCGAATAACTCCGTATATGCCATGAATAATATCGGTTCTAAACTGAAATTTTTGCCGAGTACTACTGCTTATAAAATGTGATGTTGCCTTGTAAAAATAAATTTATTCCTTGCAATAAGAAACGGCACAAACACGTATATAGTTATTTTTGTCGGCCGTTGGGTTAATAGGATAAAATTCCAAAAATATGAAAACAAAAGAAAATTGAAAACGTTTTTAATCTACCTAGTAGAATTTGATAAGAATCTCTGAATAAATTAGTAAATGCAACTGAAATAAATATTCGAGAATGAAATATAGAATTTTCCATCGCTTGTCTTCCGATATGATTACATTGTAGTTTCTGAATCACCATACCCATCGATACGTTTTTAAAGCATAAAGTTTTTTATCCTCAACCCGAGTCTGCTATCGCACTTCGATGCTTACTCATTCTGTTTTACGTATCCTTCGAATATGTTCAAAAATCGTGTTTTGTTTTGTGTTTGTGAAATAAAATGACGAAAAGAAGGGAAAATATATTGTCCAGTTCCTCAAGTAAGTGTTAATAAATTGTCTCTATAGAACTAGTCCGATGGCCTAATATTTACGAACAATAAATGGTCGTTGATTAGTTGTTTTGGGGTTCGTTTATGCTTGTTTAGGTTAATCAATTCCCTATATAGTAGGCCGAGGGCCAAATATCTACGTACAATGATACAATGTACAGTTGATAAGTTGTATTGAGGTTTGTGTAAGATTAGGTTTTGTTAAAAAATAATATATATAATACAAATGATTGTGGCTAAATTAAGAGACTGCTATCCGGGCGGTTTGTTGTCACAAAAAAAAAACAAGTATAATATCGGGTTTCACGAAAACCAAAAAACTGAGTAGTGCAAAAAGTAGTAGGCTCCGGGGCCAGATTAGCTACGGTATAGAGAGGTAAAAGAAGTAGTCTGTACCGAGTACGAGAAATGTAAAGTTTAGACATGAGATTAAAAATAAAATAGCTGGATTTCATTTAGTAGAACTAAATCAATTTTTATTTTCGGTCTTTCATTTGTTTACGTAAGCTCACTAATTACAACTAGACTATTTTAAGTAATTAGAATAATTAAAAAACCTTGCATGACAGCCGAGGGCTTATTTAATTCATATTCATGCAGTTTTTCAGTAAGGCACAATACGTTGACCTAACCAAGAGAAATAGAAATTAAAATACATAGGCCGAGGGTCTTGTAATTTGCGTACGAATAGCACTCGATTAATTTTTCTTTTCTTGCCGAGGGCAATAGAAAAAGAATACCGAGCCCGAGGGCTTCGCAATACAAAAAATTGTTATTATTATTCTTATTATGAGTTATTAATTAGTTAAGCTTATGGTCGAGGACCTAAATATTTGACTTCCCCACAAAGAGTTGGTTAGATTGAATTAGATAGTGCATAGGCCGAGTGCCTTATAATCTGCATACAAATAGCACTCAATAGAAAAATTCTTGCCGAGGGCATAGAAAAAGAATAGGTTTAGGTCGAGAACTTCGCAATGCAAAAAAATATATATTTAATATCATTTTTATTATAAATTATTAATTGATTAAGCCTAGGGTCGAGGACCTAACTATTCGGCTTCTCCACAAAGAGTTGGCCAGATTGAGTTATATAGTGCGTAGGCCGAGAGCCTTATAATTTGCATATTATACAAATTAGCACTCAATCGAAAAATTCTTGCCGAGGGCATAGAAAAAGAATAGATTTAGGCCGAGGGCTTCACAATACATAAAATTCTTAATATTATTTTCATTATAAATTATTAATTGATTAAGCCTAGGGCCGAGGACCTAACTATTCGACTTTCTAACAAAGAGTTGGTTAGATTGAGTTAGATTGTGCATAGGCCGAGGGTATTATAATTTACATACAAAAACACTCAATCGAAAAATTCTTGCCGAGGGCATAAAAAAAGAATAGGTTTAGGCCGAGGGCTTCGCAATACAAAAAAAATAATATTATTTTTATTATAAATTATTAATTGATTAAGCCTAGGGTCGAGGACCTAACTATTCGACTTCTCCACTAAAAGTTGGCTATTGACTTTCTAAGAAGTGATCGTTTAATATGCCAACTTCAAACTTGTCACCGCCAAATGATAATCAGATACATTTTGTGTGTATAATATTTCCCCTGTTTATGCAGCAATAATCAATTCCAATAGGGACAAAAACAGTATATATTTCTAGTATGGTCGTGGACCTATTTAATTAAAATTGCTATCATGGACTGACTCCTTATTTTCTGCAAAATAGCTGTATATTTTACAGGGTGTTAGTTGTTTTGACTAAAATATCACCCGCAGACTATTGTCTGCAAAATAGCTGTGTACTTTACAGCCTGTTAGCTGTTTTGACTAAAATATCACCCGCAGACTATTGTCTGCAACATAGCTGCATACTTTACAGGATGTTATGGCAAAACATATTTGGCATTAACGCCGTGGGCCATACTTTCTGAGGGATAGCCGTGGGCTATTCACTAAATTCTATCATCACTTAAAAGATTAAAAGGCTGTGAGCCAACAGTATATATTTTAATATGGTCGTGGACCTATTTAATTAAGACTGCTCCATGATATTTTTTGCAAAATAGCTGCATACTTTACAGGGTGTAAATTGTCTTGACTAAATTATCTCCTGAAGACTCTTGTTTGTAAAACAGCTGTATACTTTACAGGGTGTTAGTTATTTGACTAAATATTATTGTGTGCAAATTTAATTATTTGCAAAGGTTCCTTCAACACCAATTGGGCTAACAACACCAACCATTTGTCAGGCTTGGCTGATGCACTTTACTGTTTTGCAATTTGTATAATGCTCCTAAATGATTTAGGAATTATTATAAATACAGAAAAAGTCAGTTAATACCATCATAAAAATAACTTACCTAGGATTTACTTATGACTTAATTCAGAGGACCGTTTCCTCGACCGTTTCTTTACCTCTTAAGAATGAATTCAATAAAAGAGGCAATTAAAAAATATATTAACAAGTCAGCTACTACGATTTGAGATTTTGCAAAAATTATTGGTGTTTTGGTAGCAGCGACTCCTGCCGTTCCTCAGAGTCGTCATAGTATCAAAAGACAAGGTCACGCAAAATTTAAGGCCTTAAAAGGAAAGTCGTACATGACAGAATATTAATTTTAAAAGATACAAAGCAAATTATTAGCTAGTGGATAGACAATCAAGAATATACTGCCTAGTACGTTTTCATTGGAATTTTGTTTTTTTTTATGCGTCTGCGTCTCCTACAGGCTGGGGTGCCTATTGTAACGGCCAAAAATGTCGCGAGTTTTGGGAAGAAGCCGACAAGTCTAACCATATTAATTACCTTGAAATTAAAGGTACTTGTCATGGCTTACAATTATTTACTAAGTCAAATGGAAATATTAGAGTCTTACTTAGAATCGATAATAAGACGGCAATATCCTGCATTAATCGTGGGGAAAGCGTAAAATATCGCAACTTAACCAATATAACCTTTCAAATTTTAGACTAGCGTGAACAAAACGAATAACACTCTTCGCATCTTATATCGCTTCAAAAGAAAAACGGAACCCGACAAGGCATCAAGACAAACTTCCATTGAAACAGAATACGAACTAAACAAGCAGGTATATCAGAAAATAATAAGGGGTTAGATTTATTTGCAACTTATTTTAATGTAAAATGCCTGTTCCTGGTTTCCGGATTCAACCTCAGTTGTCGATGCATTTACAATTTCTTGGCATGATGAGTATTTTTACGTTTTTCCCTTGTTTTCTATGTTATTTAAGGCTTTAGATAAAATGATGATGCCACCGGAATATTGGTGGCTAGTACAGCCCTGGTATACCGTGTTTCCTAGTTTATTAGTTGGGAAACCGTTGACTTTTAAATCGAGTAAAAATTAGTTACTCTCTATAGAGACTCTCATCTGTTAGACAGGAAATTTTTCCTGGTGGCAAGGAAACTGTCTGAGAAGCATTTCTTCAAAGAAGCATTTCCGGTCACGCCATCCCAATAATGTTTGCATCCATCTCAGAAGGAACTTGAAAACAGTACAATGTTGTGATTTTAAAATTGGTTTTTGCTTGTTCTGTGTTGATAAAACACCGGCTTTTAGTATTTTTACTTTATGTATTTATAATATTGCAACGATATATAAAATATATCTAACAACAACACTGTCAACGTTATCCTACTGTCTAAACTGTTGCTAACTTAATAGTAATAACATAGGCGTACCTATAAATATTTTTATTAAAACAAATTGTTAATTAATATTTAACATACAACGCTTGTTTTAATAAGTAGGTATTATAATTTCTGTAACAGCAAAATTTCGATGTCTTTACTTATAATTTAAACATTTATCTGGACTTTTTAGTTCGCGAAATAAACAAAGGAGCTTCTTACGTCTTGATAAGTACCTATAGATCAGCTCTTAACTTTATGTTTCACCGCCTAATAGGGATTAAAATATAATAAAAAGATTTTTGAAGGGAGGCTACAAGTTAAAGCCCCCTAAACCTAAATACGATTTTACATGGAACGTTGAACCTGTATTACTCTATGTATCAACACTTTACCCTTTACAATCTCTATCACTTGATAAACTAAAAAGAAAACGGTAACACTAAACACTTATGGCACTAAGTTCAGCACATCGGATCCAAATATTAAGCAAAATTACGATAGACAATAATAGAGACCCTACAGTCAAAATTGAAGATTTCGGAAAAAATTTAAACCTCAGCTCCCTATAAAAGCCAGCCCATTTTTCGTATTTTCAAAAATCAGAATTACCTATTATATGTCGCAAATTCTATAAAACAGTGCATTAAAGTCACCGTGCATATTCGTTCCAAATATACATCCCTAACTTAACTAACACATCACCACGCAATAACTCAAACCTTGAGTAGGTGGATCAACTTAATTTTCATAAACAATGGTATGGAATGAACGTTAACGTCTTTACCGGATATAGTGTAAGACACGCCAGCACGTGAGCAGCCTTTAAGTTTGACATAAACCTAAATGTCATTAAGAATATAGCAGGGTGGAGTCCTAAAATTCTGACACTTTCTTCGGATTCTATACTCGACCTCTAGGTACGCCCAGTGACATATCTGCCAATACAATTTTAAATTTGGGTATATCTTAGCCCTAATAGGTAGCCTTTTAAGTATTCCGTTGCCTAAGGTTCAATTTATTACATTTGTTTTGCTCTGATTGTATATCAATAATATATTATATTATAAAATATTATGTTTATTTATCTAGAATAGGCACCCTTAATTTTTAAGTGGTTAAGGAATTTATGGGATAGAATTTTCATTGATTTTTTTTGTCATACTTAAAATAGAGTTGAATTGAACGACTTTGCTGCCTTAATTGTGTTTTTGTGGTATTCTCAGGATTGAAGGTAGAATAATGCAAAATTGTAGGCGGGCAATTTTGCTCTAAAACAGAATGAGTAAGCATCGAAGTGCGATAGCAGACTCGGGTTGAGGATAAAAAACTTTATGCTTTAAAAACGTATCGATGGGTATGGTGATTCAGAAACTACAATGTAATCATATCGGAAGACAAGCTCGGAAAATTACGACTAATCTTCATACAGGTAAGTAGGTATTCGATTAATCTTTCAATTCTACCAATTTATCTCATAAATTGGTAATTTGCGAATATAACATTCAGTGCTTGAATGATACATATAACTTACTCATCGATACATGTTTTCTTTGTTCCTGAGCTAGTGGCTGACGTTGGAGACTTACCTGCAAAAAAGGAAAAGTTATATTAGATATCTTTAATTTAAAATACCAAACACTTCATGTGCCTTAGTAGGTGGAAATCTGTGATTTTTCACTTGCTGAGACGAACTATAATAATTACAACAAATAGATTATATCTATACAAATGTAATATTACCACTTAAATTTTCTACAGGTTCTAATAACTTCGCCATACTAAACCTCCTAGCTAATAAAACGAAGTGCAGATAATCATCAAGCAAATAGTGAAAACAGAGTAAATTAGAATAGAACAACAGCAGCTAGTTCCATTTATGTCGAAGCCGCACGCAAAGATGCGGAATAGATTGATGGTTTAATATTAGTGCGGGTAAAATTATAACAACTTTTGAACAAAATAAAGATCGGAACTTTTATTTTTTAATTTACAGAAATATAATTAATTTATCTACGTTTGTATCAATTGGCGTCTTTATGAACTTCGACAGATCTAATTTTCTAAGAAGCGGGTGATATTTGACCCTAAGGTCCTGTTTCACTATTCAAATTCATTTATTCATGTTATCACTAAAAAACTTTACAGTCGTCAGCTTGTAAGTACAAAATGTCTGTTACAAAATAAAAATAAAACTAAATAAGTGAACTAGAACTAACCCAAATTAAAACACATCAAAGACGAAGTTCGAAAGGGAAATATTAGAGAAACAATACAATAAACTGTATACTAACAAACACATTAAAATGTATTAAAATCACGATTCCAGTATTTAATTCTTTAATGCCGTAAAAGCTATCTTTTGCCCACTCTTTAAAGAATTTTGGGTAGAATGGTTGTACAGGCCTCAATTGACACTTTCTTAATCTACAATGAGCAGGGAGAAATTTTGTGCAATCCCTTGTGTCTCAATTTATGAGGTGGTATATTATAGTTAACAGACCCGGTATTATGTTCATGATTTGGTAAGTATTTCTGGAAGAAATGCTTATTATTATACAAGAAAGTTACACACTCATATATATACAAACCTGCCAATGCGAGGAGACCATGTGTTCTGAAAACTCCTCTGCATGAATCAAGCCAGTCCATACCCAATATTATCCTTAATGCCTTTTTTTTTGCACAATAAAAGCTTTTGATGCAATCACACTACCACCCCAAAAGAGAATTCAAAATTTCATGATAGAATTGAAATTTGTATGATAACTAATTAGTAGAGCTTTTAAGTCGAGGTACTTTTTTAAAGTTCTAAGCATATAGCAGCAGCTGTTTAGCTTTTTTACTACATAATCAATTTCTTTCTCCCAAGTGAGGTGACAATCTATATAAACACCCAAGAATTTTGCCTCCGTTGAAATAGGTACCACCTGTGAAAGCAATAAGGCACTATCTGGATAAGGCAGCAGAGATTGTTTTGTTCTAAATAAAACAAAATTTGATTTGCTGGCATTTAGCATGAGACCATTTCGATTAAACCATCTTTGTGCAGATATCAGAGAGTGTCTTCCCACATCCAGGGTTCTGTCCACAGTTGTGTCACCAATTAATATATTCGTATCATCAGCGAAGTTTACAAGAGATACATTCCTGTCTGCTACATCACTAGTCAGGTCATTTATGTAAATAATAAAGAGAAATGGCCCTATAACACTACCCTGCGGAACACCCAAAACGAAAGGCCTGTCCTCTGAGTAATAGTGACATCCATCCTTACGGATTAAGACCCTCTGCATGCGACCCTTCAGATATGATTCTATCCACCTCAGTGGTGAGCCTCTGACTCCATACAATTCTATTTTTTTTAACAATATATCATGATTCAGATAGTCGAACGCTATATATGTCCTCGTGAGTCTGCAAATCGTTTACTTGTTTTATTATTAAAACACTCTGAAAAGTAAGTGAGAATCCCCAGATCATAAAAAGCGTCCCTGCAGTCCTCTATGTATTCGAAGGCAACCATTATTTTAATTACCCGTCTATTAACTGAGGGTATTTGCCTGTGTGCATGGGATGATTTGCCCCACACCAACACACCATAGAACATGACACAGTGATTGTTTGTTCGGAAACACAGCCCACCAAGCTACGCAAACCTATGCGTTCAGTCTTTTACATACACTTTCTATACTAATATGGACGTTCTACTTCAGTTTACTATCCAAGCATACTTCTAAAATTTGACAGAGGGCATATTACTACTGCATATATTTCACTTCTTTACAATGTTGCAAATTTGTCTTTTGGTGTACCCAATAATTTCTAAATGTTAAACTGAGTTGATTTACTAATTTTAATGATATGTTTTTAAAAACTTATTGAAGTCCTCTAGAACACAGGTATCGAAACATATTTTGTATTTTCGTCCATTTGAATCACGAATTGTTTTTCTAAACTAATGCCTGTTAATCTATCTGTTAAGAATTAAAACCATTAACTTACGCTATTTTCTTAATTGTCTTCTTTTCATTGCTAAATATTTCTTTAATGAGAGGAAAATTAACGTACGGTGTACTAAAAAATGAAAGCTGGTCAATTTGTATTGGTCGCAGTGGAAGGAGTCATTTGCAATATATCGGTTAGTGGCAGTATTTTTTCGACAAATATCAAATTCCAGTTTGTTATAAATAAAAAAAGGACTGAAACTTATTTGTGGCCTATATCGACTACAAAAGGCCTTCCACTCAATGACTGGAGCCTGAAAATTCTGAGCATATTATATAAAATAAGCCTAAGGCTGGTTTTCTTAGGCACACTATGGAAACCTGGCGCACAGAATTGCAAATTAAGGATCCAAAGGTCACTCTGAAGACCGACATTATCAACATCAAAGAGGAATCTTTCAGAGTGATACCTTTAGCCTGCTGGTATTTTGTCTTGCTCTGAGCCCCCTGTCTAACATGCTGAACTCCAACCAAATATGGATTTAATATCAAACGAAATGATAAGGAGAAACTGAATCACTTACTCTATATTGATCATCTAAAGCTAAGACAAAAAAGGAACTATCATCTGAATTCGAACGGGAACTCGGTGCGCATGGACATTCTTTTGGCATTATGTCCCGGCGAAATTTAAGAACAAACAAGGGCGCAAAATCACTCCTCTAAAAACGCCGTAGAAAGAACAACCCTTCCTCGACAGGACGGAGGAACAGGATTAACGGACCTCCCCAAACTGCTGAATCGTCAGATCACTAATTTATTAAATTACTTTTCAACGAAAGAGTCGGATCTCTATAGCATTATATGTGCCGCTGATGAGTTGACGTCCCTGCCTCTATACCAATATGACTGCCCCCAGCCTCATAATGAATGAGGTTATGCGGGAACATGTAGACCGATCTACGTTAAACTACAGGCTTGCCTCAGTGTGTCCTTATTACAAACATAAACCTCAAATAATTGTGCAAAACTGCCGCTTCCGACTCTACTGGTATCTTACAATCTTAACTGACCAGACGGTAATGCATAATGGACCAGCCTAGCTCGTAACAAATCCTTCGAAGACTGCAACCTTTGTGTAAATGCCAGTAGCCAATACCCCAAATTGCTCGGAAAGAACGCTGGGAAAATTTCAGGTACCTAGAGTTGGAATTCAGAGTAAATTCGCAGCGGAAGCTATATCACGTCGTACAGTGCCAATAATAATTTCATCAAGTGGAGTTGTAGCGAAAAGCCTGCAAGTAAATATCTAACTAAAAACCTCTACAAGTCTACTGTGATGCTTTCGACCGCGAGAATTATTTAGAAGTTCATCGTAAACTCCAAGACCAAAAACATCAGAAGTGTCATCACAAAGAACCTCATAATAGGGAAAAGATCCCTACAAAGCTAAAATCTCTCTGATGCTTAAAACATGCTTTAGAGGCAGTACCACCCATATGCAGTACGGGTCTGTTGCATGGCCACGTAGCTATAAAGGTCAGGACCACCCACGTAAGAAAATCGTGCACCTTATCTTAAAAGCTGTCGGTATCTATAGAATGCCAGGAATAGTTACAACGCAGACAGAAGAAGAGAAACATTATGAAAAACAAAGAAAAATATGCAGAAGCTCGCAAAGAAACCAGAAAACTAATAAGGAAGAGAAAAAAAGGAGTACGAAAGGCAACAATACGAGGAGATGGAAAAGAACAGATTGAAAACAAACGCAATTGAAACAGATTGAAAACAAACAGTGGCGTTTTCTTCAAGGCAGTATCAAATGAAAAGAAAGGCTTCATACCTAATTCTGTATCTGTACTTAGGAAAGATAGTGGCGAACTTATAATCAACGAAACAGAACTAGCCCAAGCCTGGCAAAAATATTTGAAAGAACTACTAAATGTAAAACATGAAGATATGCGCAGAGAAAACATATATCTGACAGCAGATCTACCATTAGATGACCCAACATTGGATGAAACAATCGAAGCAATCAGCAAACTAAAGACCTCAAAAGCACCGAGCTCTGGCAATATACCCGCCGAATTTCTTAAGTACGGGGGAGAGACTCTGCCTAAACAGCTAAACAAATTAATCGCATATATCTGGATAGAAGAGGAAATACCAACAAAATGGCGAGAAAATATCATCCCTATCCACAAAAAGGGAGACAAAACCAAGTGCTCCAATTACAGAGGAATCTCTCTCATTAACACCGCTTATAAAATGTTATCGAATATCCTATTAAAAAGACTGGCCACTTTTGTGGAAAGTTTCCTAGGAGAATTCCAAGCCGGCTTCAGAAAGAATAGATCGACTATCGATCAGTTCTTTAGCCTAAGACAACTACTCGAGAAAGAGCGAAAATTCAATAGAACCATTCATAATCTCTTTATTGATTTCCGACAAGCATATGCCAGTATTAAGAGGGAGCAGTTGCGGAATGCCATGGCAGAACTCTCTGTCCCGAAAAAACTTATTCAGATCGTTAAAACATGTGTAAATGGCTGTAAATCTAGAGTACGAGTAGACAGTCAACTTTGAGAACCATTTGAAATGGACAGTGGACTAAAGCAAGGGGACGATCTATAACCCCTCCTCTTTAATATAATTCTGGAAAAGATGATAAGAACAATAGAAATCAGCACAGAACTACTGACAGAAAACGAACCGAGGCTACTATTGGCATATGCAGACAACATTGAGCTTGTTGGGAACCCGGTTATCACAGTAAAGGAAATTTTCAACAAGGTGGAGGCGCAAGGAAAACCGGACTAAGAGTCAAAGAAGAAAAAACTACGTATATGTGCATTAATAGGCAAAAGAAACTGGACAGAATAGGTCAAAATGGACACCTACAATTTTGAAAGATGGAACGCTTTAAATATCTCGGAGCGACAATCACCACAGACAACGATATCACAGAGGATATTAAAAGCAGAATCCAATCTGCAAATAAATGACATGACATGATTAAGTCCAAGACCCTAACACGAACTTCGAACATTCGGTTATATAGATCATTGACCATTCCAATACTTATGTCTGGATACGAGACGTGGACGATGACGAAAGCAATGAACAGGAAACTTAGATGCTTTTAGCGAAGGACTTCGGACTCTATTACGACCTGAACACGAATCAATACAGAATGAGAACAAATGACGAACTCAAACAGATATATAATACTAATGACATCGTTCATAAAATCAAATCCCAACGCCTGAGATGGGTTGACCATGTTCATAGGCTCCCTAATAACCGTCTTGCCAAACTAATCTGGGAGGAAGCCCCGACAAGGAAAAGCCCTTTAGGACGATGGAGAGACAACATCCGGGCAGATCTAACAGCGATACCCAACTCTCATGGATGACCGAGTGAAATGGAAACAAATTATGCAATCATCCAAGACCCATCCTGGGTTGTAGCACTACAATAAGAAGAAGAAAAAGTATAAGAAGTAGAAGAAGAGGAAGAAGAAGAAGAAGAAGAAGAAGAAGAAGAAGGTATCTATAGGATTATTCGTTTTTATTTGGCTGTTACGAACTTACTTATTTTAATGGAAGACCCAATTAAAATTACACGTTATTTATAGTTTGGAAGGAAAAAAGAGCTAAAGGGAATGCTTCATCAAACGTTTCATATTACAATGGCTTGGATATAATTTGTAATCTACAAATTAGTATTTCCAGGTATTTTTATTAAATCATTAAAAAACTTAATTTAGTGCTAAACAATACAGAATAAGTCTTGACAAATGTTGTAACGGCGCCCTTTACTTACTTTTTGCGACCTCCTATATATCGGTTTTCTCGGGCGCCACCCCTTTGATATTTACAGCGACAAAGGGGATCGCTGCTCGCCTATCGGGTAGCCTTTAGACAGTGGAGAAACGGTTGTCCAAGGTTCGGTTTTTAAATAATCGGAATCGGTCCCTGGTAAATGAAACAGTAAACACTCCGTGTAAACAAAATAATGGTCGTGTTTATCCGACAGTAAGTATAAACCTAACTTCCTTATAGCTAAAAGTATCGGACAACTTATTCTAAGCGACCCAACCCGGTAATATGTAAGAAAACTCAAACGGTAGTAAAATAATCGAAATCTCTAATCGCGCGGTAGACTGTAGCGGTGCGGAAGCCCCACGATAAGTATGTTAGCAATTACGTTAAACGGCAGCGGTACGGAATCCCTACGGTAAATATGGCAGTAAATACGGGAAACTGTAGCGGTACGGAAGCCCGACGGTAAGTGCGGCAGTAGATACGGTGAACTGTAGCGGTCCGGAAGCCCTACAGTAAATATGGCAGTAAACACGGTAAACGGTAGCGGTACGGAAGCCCTATGGTAAGTGCGGTAGTAGATACGGTGAACTGTAGCGGTCCGGAAGCCCTACGGTACGTGTAGAAGTAGATACGGTACGGAAGCCCTACGATAAATTCGGTATACGGTTCTCAATAGCTCCAGCTCTGTGACACGGTAGGTTTAGCAGAACTGTTCCCTAACTCGGACGTGAAGCCTGGATGGACTTAGTTTGGAAGGATACTCAGCCGGGATTACTCCACTTGCCAAGCCAGGATGGCCGGGATTACTCCGCTTGCCAATAGGGGAGCCGGGATTACTACGGGAGGATGGCCGGGATTACTCCGCTTGCCAACCGGGATTGCCAAGCTGGGATGGCCGGGATTACTCCACTTGCCAATAGGGATGGCCGGGATTACTCCACTTGCCAAGGCAGGATGGCCGGGATTACTCCGCTTGCCAATAGGGGAGCCGGGAATACTACGGTACGCCGGAATTACTCCGCTTGCCAAGACAGGATGGCCGGGATTACTCCGCTTGCCAAGGCAGGATGGCCGGGATTACTCCACTGGCCAATAGGGAAAGGATCACGGACTAGGAATACGGTACAACGGATATTTACCTGCTCGGTCGGTCGGTCCTTCCCGGTTTGTCTCGAGCTGGGCATGGTCGGCGGTGTCTACTACTGGTGGGGTATGCTGCTTGCTCGGTGCCAGGCTGCGGACTAGACTGCCTCTCGACTGCCGACTGACTCGACTCGAGAACCTCGGGAGGGTACTGCCTGTTTAGCGCGATGCGGCCCGGTTGTGTTAGCTCGACGCGTAGTGGGAATCACCGCGATCGCGTCATCGGCCGGCCGATAGGTGGAGACCTCCAGCGCAGCGTGATGCGACGGAGATCGCAACGTTCTACTGGTACTGCACGAGGACTAAGGAAAAAGTGAAAACCGATTTCCCGGCATTTCGCGACGGAAAATTTTATAGAATTGAATTTAGAATATTTAAAATATATTTTATGAAAAAGAATGATGTTAATAGCACGTAAAATAAGAAAGTTAAACCGTAGTGCATACCATTCCCCTAAAAATATAGTAACTTCGTTACAATGTGTTAACAAAAAGAGCTTAAAATAAAGTGGTAAATTACAAAACTTCAAAATTTACAGTGTATCCCATTTGATTAAAGTTTTTATATATGAGTCCACGGAATCACGAAAAAGTGAAAAATATTATAATTTATATTCATATACGAGTCACATTCTGTATTTAACTTCTGCAGTTTTCCAGAAGTAAGCTGATTATATTACTCAAACAGACTAAAAATGATCAATAAAACCATTTGATCAAATTGCAATATTTTTTCTTCTTGAAGTTAAAAGTAAAGATTTTTCATTAAAAAGAAACCTAGCCCCGGAGAGTCGTATTGCAAATGCCCGTCCCCGGTAGTGGGGTCGTTAGAGCGCCACCAGTTCTTTCCAACTAAACTGAAAAAGCTCCGCGAGTGTTGTTCAGGATGGCTAGGCCCGCTTATTAAATTAAAAGATACTCAATCTCAACTTAACAAGAAAACACAATTTATAATTTAAGGAACAATCTATTTGCTACTAAGGTTTTTTTTGAAAACACAGCAACAATTTATCAAGAGTAAAATGGCAAGTTAAAGACAAAAGAATGTCAAATGACTATTAAATTTAACCAATAATTGGTACAATATGGTGATTGTACGGAGACCAATTCTCGATACTGTATGCCTTACAACTAAATGCGCTAAATACTACAATCCGAAGTGATCACTTTGATGTTCTTCTTCTTTTTGTGCCATGCCCGATTATCGTGCGTTGGCTATCATATTGGCTATAATAATTTTGTTGGTGGCATCTCGGAAAAGGGATGCAGAGGATCTGCCAAACCATTCCCTCAGGTTTCTAAGCCATGACGTTCTTCTTCAAACTGGCCCTCTTTTTCCGAATATCTTGCCTTGTATTATCAAATGAAGTATATTATATCTCTCTGGGTGACGCATTACATGGCCAAAATATTCTAGTTGGCGGCTTTTTATTGTTCTGACCACTTCGGTGTCCTTTCTCATTGGTTGCAAAACGACCTCGTTACGAACTCTGTGTACCCAACTTATTCGTAGGATCCTCCGGTACACCCAAATTTTAAAGGCTTCAAGCTTTCTGAGAAGTGTATCGGTCAACGTCCAGCCTTCGGACCATATAGTAGAGTAGAGAATATAGCATTTTACTAACCTAATTTTCAGTTTCAAAGTGATGTTACTTCCACATAAGATCTTCTTTATCTTGAAAAATGCAGCTCTGGCCTTCTCTATCCTAATTCTAATTTCTTTTCCAATGTCCCAGTTCTCATTTAGACTACAACCAAGGTAAGTGATACTGTTAGTTCTCTCAAGTTGTTCTCCATAAGCTGTTATTAGTTCTGGCTGTATTGGTATTTTACTGACCACCATCACCTTTGTCTTTGTGGTGTTCAGCTTCAATCCATACTCATCACAGGCTATGGCAACCCGGTCAATCAGATGTTGAAGTTCTTCATAATTACTGCAATCAATACCGTGCCATATACATACCTTAAATTGTTGATTGATGTTACCTAAGCTATTTTCATATATGTATGCGCGCGCTTGTAGCTGCACCAATTATAAATATAGCCATAATAATATGTACTGATAAATGACCACAATAATTATATCAATAGACTCGATAAATTAATTAAAAAAATAAAATTATTGAAAACTATCTTATAGCTCAACTGTCAATGCTTGATTTATATTAAAAAAATAAAATTCAGAGCGGTCATATTACCCGATAAATGAATGAAAAGAAAACAATTATTGAAACTGTCTTAAAGCCTGTCAATGCTTGATTTATATTGAAAAGAGATAAATTAAGAATGATTACATCAATCGGCCAGAAAAATAAATAAATAATGAAACTTTGCTCTTTTAAGGCATGCAAAATTCATTATAATTAATTACAAAAATAAAAGAAACAAGAGATAATAATTAAGACAAATGCTTCGGTACAATACCCCTTAGATCCGGTCGAACTCTGGCGCCGGGCACCTGTTGGTACCGCTAGGGCACTGGCCCTGAGGACGAAACTAGTAAAGGACTCGCCAATTCTATTGGCTGTAGTGTAGCCTAGAGTTAGAAGTAGCCCGGAAATTGAACTGTGGCCCGCTAATTAAAGTTGTGGCCCTGTAATTCGACTGTGACCCGCTAGTTGAAGTAGTAGCCTGGTATTTGAAAGTTGTAGGTCTGGCAGAAAAACCTGCTTCTAGCCTGCTAGTAAAAGTGGTAGCCTGGTCGTAAAAGTTATAGCCTGGTAGAAAAGCCCTGAAATAACCCAGTACGCATTAGACAAAGCCCCCTTACTTTAATAAAAAAAACTATAGCCCCCCCTTGCATAAATATATTTTCTTTATAAAACAAATTCCCCCAGAAATGATCAATGAATTTTCAATGACCATCAGCAAATAAAATAAATACTGAGGTACAGACAACTTGAATATAACAAAGATAGGTATTAGTCACCCCTAAAAGAAAATATAAACTTCCCCATATGATCAAAACTCAAGTTACATTAAAATAAAAATTCAGATTTGATAAAATGGAGTAGATAAAATAACGCATGGGACGCAAAGCAAATGGTGGACGATTTACAAAATAGGTTAACACAGATAAAGCAATGAAATCGTTAATTTAGGCATAAAAAACTGTATCAATAATTACCTCGTTCGTGTGTGAGGGTTAAGGGAGATTCGACGGTCTCGGTCTTATACGACGAACGTGGAAAGCCTCTAGAAATAAGGGAAAAAACCATTAGCGTCATAGCGTCGTCTGCATGCTTCACAAGCAATAGGGAAAACAAATTCCAGAGAAAATGCTTACCTAGCACAGTATTTAGATCTCGAGTAATCGGTCGTATCAAAGCACAAAGATATACCACAATATATCCCCAAAGAATGGGTGGAATTAAATCACAATATTAAAGGTTGAATCTCTAAGACTGCACTCACAGCAAACCTTCTTCTCGCGTTGAAAGGTACTCTTAGAAGAACTCTCTATTCGTTTCGTCAATTGCCTTTCTCGTTCTACGAGATTAAAAAAACTACGACATGCCGAGTGATTCGATACAAGGAATAATTTTAAGATAATAAACGACTTAGTTCTCGTTTGTTATGAGGGTAAAATGACAGCGGAAGCCACAATTAATGCACTGAAATTAAATGGTTCAAGAAATACCAGAGAATATTCCCTAACAAAACGATAAACTTTTAAAACTTTAAACCGACCGCTGCAAGTATAAGAAATAGTACATTCCTATTACTCGCAACTAACAACCGAATGTTACTACAAAAAGTGCAGCAGCCGGGTGGAAAGATAAATATATAAAGCAGAGGTCCCAAAACGATCTAACGATCTCAGAAATGAACGACCGGTGATTGGATTCCAGCCCTGGTTCCAGAAGTTATGAAATATTCAAACCGAAAATAAAATTTACGATTAAGCGACTTACCTGTAGGGAAGTTCAATCGTAATTATACGATTTAAACCCATTCGGAACACCCTGGTTTGTAATAATGTTTCGGGACACGAACTGACAACACTGTTTAAAAATCAAGCAACGGCGACCATCCCGCCCCCTGGGAAGTACTGAGTCATTAATGTTTTGTGTAAAGTTAAAGTACACTAGATCGCTTGGGTTTGAAGGGTGATACGGCGGTAAACGATGGAAGAGCCGGGTGGGCGTGTTCCGAATGGGTTTAAATCGTATAATTACGATTGAACTTCCCTACAGGTAAGTCGCTTAATCGTAAATTATACTTCTTTAAACCCATTCGGAACACCCTGGTTTGTAAGTTGTTGAAAGTTTATGGCGATCTAGTGACCGTAATATTTTGCCTTGCCAAAATACCTAACAAGGAGACCTAGGGATAAAAGAGGTTTAAATTCACTCAGTTTACCCACAATTAATTCATATATATTTATTTCCCAAAGAAAAGAGGAAGAAATATATAAAGGCAAATGTAAAGCAAATAATGCTTAAACTAATAGAATATATATCTTATTTAACTCAGTAAACTAATCAATTAACTAATTTATTTCATACCTAAAATAGATTTAGCAAACAGACACTTATCTAAAATTGGTCTATTACAAAATTTAGAAAACATATTTGATCTGGTAGACCGGCCAGCAGCACTTCTTATAGTTTCTATACTGATACTCTGTCTACTAGCGGCAGAAACCGCTGAATGTCTAGTACTGTAGCTCTGAAACTTAGTCACATCTATACTACTATTTTGTAGAAGCTTTTTAATCCATCTGGATAATGTTTGGGTAGATGCTACATGGTAAGGGTTTTTATGTGTTAATATTAAATATGTATGTATCTTTATTAGAACGTTTAAATTGGGTGGCGTCTATATAAAACAATAAGGTTTTTGCCACGAACAGTTCTGGCTTCTCTGTAAATAAAGGGAATCTTAAAATCGGTGGGGTTTTATTTTGATAAGACGTCTTTGGTATTTCAGTAATAACAATTTCTATTCTATCTTCATAATTATATATATTATTTAGCTGAATTTTTGATAAGGTTTGTATTCTATGGGCAAACGAAAGAACTAAGAGAGTAACTAGTTTCATCGAAAGCATCTCAAAATCCCTTAGAAAATAAGAGAGAATGTTGAGACAAGTATTTTAAAACTTTCTCAGGATCTCATGTTTCCTGATGTCGTGGAAAACAAGGTTTAAGCCTAAAAGAACGTTTTAAGAACCGTTTCAAAATTTCCATATCCCCTGATATATTTGCTATTAATTTTAATGATGCTAAATGTGCATTTAATGAATTGTACGATGCGCCCTCAGTCAGGCACTGATTTAAAAAGGTAACTAAGTACTTGCGTGCTATTTGAATTAAAAATATCGATGTCATTTTCCGAGCAAAATTTCCACCATTTCCTAAGGGACACGTTGCATTGCTTAATAGTGCTGTCCCTTAAGGAAGCCAATATGATTGGAATGCAGTCTTCTGCTAGGTCTCTTCTCTTATACGATTCCCGGATAGCTTCCCTGCAACCAGGGTAAGGCGATCCTAAATCGGATAACTCTTCCTGAAAGGGCATAATAATAAATCACTCTTTGGGTGAAAGTAAAGGGGTTTACACACTAGCAATTTGGAACACTTGGGATACCAATTCTGGGTAGGCCAAAAGGGTACTACCAGTATTCCCTGGGCGCTCTCTGAAATAATTTTCGTTATAACTTTTCCTACTAAGCAGAAAGGTGGAAACACATAAAAAAAAATTCTGACCATTTTAAGGTAAACGCATCCACTTTAAAAGCATTGGGATCTCGTTTCCAAGATATAAAGGTCTTACATTTTGCATTAAGAGAGGATGCAAAAATGGCGCGTATTAATGTAGGAGGCAAAGACATAAATATTCCTTGCTTCACACCATTTCCATAATTTTCTTGTAATAAAATTTAGCGAAGACAATTTAAGGCTCCCCATACGAATAATTACAGAAATTGCAGTAATATTATCAATTCTAAGGAGGATGTAACAATTCTGAAGGTTTTTAGCAATACATTTTAAACCATTAAAGGCGGCTAGAATCTCTAAATAATTAATATAAAATGTAGATTCGATATCATTCCAAGATCCGTTAGTTTTTTCGTTGTTACAAAATATTTCTAGTTTGTATTCTATTGCGCCAATATACTGGCGACTACATGGCACTTCTTTTAACTACCACCTTAAATCTTTTTGCGATCTTCCTGTAATTTCTAATCGCGAGTTATAATCTCCCCGGCTATTTTGTAAGGCAATACATTTCTCCCTTTCCATTTGTTTTATGTATATTTTACTGTATTTAAATGCTAAACACATTGAGTTTAAAAATCCAATCAACTTTCTGCTTATGCACAATTTTATTAATCTTAACGCGTGCTTTATTTGTTTTATTTTCAGTTGGTCGAACACTAAGATCTAAGCCATTCCTTATAAAGCCTAAGAATGTGCATTCCTTTATAGCAACTAAAGAGTTCTTTTTAAAATTAATAATAAATCCCAACTTATAAAGTAAAACTACGGTCTCTATAACGTTAAGGGAACATTCCTCCTTCGATTTTCCTAATAAAAAATAGTCACAAGACAGTTTACAGATTCAAAACCTGAGGATCTAAGCTTAAAATTTACGGCTTTTAACAATTTTGTAAATACATATGGTGCTATACATAGTCCAAATGGCATACAACAAAATTCAAAAAGAGTATCATTAAAATCAAATCTCAAAACAAAAATTTTCTTTATTTTTTGGATATAGGTATAACAAAATATGCATCTTTTAGATCCAGATATGCCATATAAGAACCTTTGTAATTAAATTTTTTACAGATCGAAAATCCTCAAGTTTAAAATGAGGAGCTATAATGTATTTTTTATTACGCATGCATCATAATCAACGATTATCGCACGCTGCAGCGTGCATAAAATGATGTTTATGATGCGCCTACTTTTTTAAAGGTTGCTATAGAAACATTTGATCATGTCAAATGTGACAGATTATTATATTCGTCAATATATCCCTTAAGTTTAATATTTAAAATATTTTTGAGATTATGATGCATTCGTAATAAAAAATAGCGTATGATATACGTGTATAAGAGGCCTTTAAAGCCCTTGCGACTTACAAAACACTCCGCTGCGCGTCGTGTTTTGAAATATGTCGCGCGTGCTTTAAAGGCCCTCTTATACACTTATATCATAATATACTATATTAAGACGCCTTAGATTTAATACGAATCTGAGACTACCATCTGATTTAGGTACTAAAAAATATAATGATAAAAATTCACCACGTTGGTGTTTTTTACATTTACAAATAGCTCCGATTGTTTCCAACTTTAAAATAGCACAATTTAAATTGCTAAATTCTTTATCAGAAATTTTTAAATTTTTTGGCGCAGATTTCGGAGTGGGTTTTTCAATAAACGGAATTGAGTACCCAGAAACCCAACGCAAAACCATTGGGCATGAAGTGATTTTCTGCCACTCATTAAGAAACAATTTTATTCGACCTGCATATTTTTTAGGTACCTCTAATTGTGATATTTCCTCGAGCTGCGCTGCTGCTGAGTTGGTAGACTGCTGCGGCGCCACTGGGGCTGCCATCCCTTCCTCTTTCTGTCGTCGTACTTCTCCGTTTTGAACCTGGGCCTATTGCTCCGGCGCTTGTAGTTGAAATGATCCTTCTTGTCTTTCTTCTAACCTGAAGGTCCTGCTTTCAAATCCAAACCTGTCTTCTTAACTTCTCTGGCAGTTTTATATTTGTCCTGGAAATCCTCTCCAGATAAAAAAGAGTCAATCTTGGATTTTATTCCCACCTTCTGAACCTCGGCGTTTAACGAAGGATAGAGCTCATGTTTTCGGTGGTATGTATGGTAATGTGCTTCAGAAATCAACTTAGCTGTGTCAGCTTAAGCTGTCTTTATATTATCGTCAATCATATGCGGGGCTGCGTCTTGTGACAAAATTATAACACTGAACCTTGTGCCGTTAGGGCCCTCCCTAATTTATTATGAATGCTCATAGAAAATTGATCCCTATTGACCTGAGCTGGCGTCAGGGAAACCTCGATCTCAGGGTTTAATTTAGTGGCGTCTAAAAGGGGGCAGTTTTCAGCAAATTTATATTTTGCAGTAAGCGCTTCTCTAGTATCCTTCTCCAGCCCTGCACTCAAATAACTTCACCATCTAGTGACTAAAGCGTCACATAAAGGAGGACCCTTCTCTCCAGAACTAGTTGGGTCGTCTCCCAAAATAGAGTTTATGGTGGCCTCCTTCTCTTCTTTTCCTCGAGACTCCCATTCACTCGAGGAAGAAGACTCTGATTCTGACTCTGAATTTGAAGAGTCACTGTCCTGACCAAAAACAATATTAGTTTCTGACTATTTAATTTATTTTGTGTTGAGCAATAGTAGTACTTACATGTGGGTACCGATTTAATTTAATAGTTGGCTAAACGCAAAACAACTATTATATCGTATCTCTGGTTGCTCACAAAAGTGAGAAAACAACCAAGTTACTTGTACCCATTTTGACTAGTTGTCCCAAAAAAGGGAAAAACAACTTGCGAAATGCTCTGCTTTAGACTAGAGAGAAAAATCCTCTCTCTCAAATCTTCAGTAATTAACATTGTGCCACGTACTAACGTTAAATGCAACAAAATAAAATATTCCTTGAAATATACGTAAAAAAACAAATATTTAAAATAGTCAGATGAACATGACTAGCGCCGAGCGCGCGGCAACATCGCTTCCGACGCCAGAGTAAAATCACAGAAAATATATAGTTGTGTAACTATATTTTCAGTGGTAAAATATAATTACCATGAAAGAAAACACCAACAAACTTTTTGCTTGCACTCCAGCCTGCGTCTACCGCATGGTACAAAAAAGGTCGATCGATCGATATCGTCATGAATTATGCAATATACAAAACCCTTCCTCTTTGCTTTAAATTAATTAATACAAAACGTATGTAGGTTCTATCAAACTTACGGAAATTAAAACGTTATTTTGTCTCCATAATGATGTATGCATAAATCCTAGCTATTATTATTTTGATATAATGTGCGGACTTTACTTACTAGAACTTGAAATGGAACTTTCCATGTATTTCTCAAATTTTTCCATCTTCTTTCTTGAGCAACCGTCTCTTTGCCTTTTTCTTCGGATCTTCTTCAGTTATCCGCTTCATCTTGCTACTTTTAAACACTAAAATCTTGGAACCAATTTAAACTGCGTTATCGTCGCGCAACACGAAACATTAATGACTCAGTACTTCCCAGGGGGCGGGATGGTCGCCGTTGCTTGATTTTTAAACAGTGTTGTCAGTTCGTGTCCCGAAACATTATTACAAACCAGGGTGTTCCGAATGGGTTTAAAGAAGTATAATATAAATTTGACGAGTCTAATGAAACGTAAAAGCGGGGTTGACTAACAAAATTCTTAAAAATATAAATCGGTTCGCTGGCCGTTCTATGGTAATGTAATATAAATTAAGCAAAGCTATCCTAATAACAATGTGCTTCGCTTATCAACTAAAATAAATATAGTCACAAAGTGTTATAAAAGCTAATACAAATATATCGTTAACCTATATTTAGAATAGAGTTAATTTACATTAAGGAACACAGCAATTTTAAGCTTATTGTCAGCGAATCGAATCAATAAATTTAGAATTAATTATCTTCGAGGAGTATTGACCTTTTTTCAATAATTCCTGCCGCAAAATACAGCATTTTTTTCCTAAATGCAGCGTATAAAATGAAATTGAAAAATATTTGACACTGGCAAAATCGGACTGTTACAAAATTGATTTCATCTCTAATTTCACCCAGTTGAGGTATTTTTGTTTGCATCAAAAAAATAGAGAAATCTGCCAGGTATGTTATTATGTATTAATTTTCTATACCGTAGATCCATAAAAACCTAACTTATTTTCTACATTGCAGCATACAACTTCCTACTGGTTTGGCACACCTTTAGCACGATAATTAATATTGGATAATTTGATGTATTTAACGTACCATCCATCTCTTAAAAGCTATAAATTCAATATAGCAAATGGAAATGTGATAAAGTCCGTTTTGTTAGGTAATTGTAAATAAATAGATGTTTCCATAAAATAAAAAGTTATGATTAATGTTGTTTTGTATTTTAATACTACAAAAAACATTACTTCAAAACTGCATACGAATATATTTCATGCGAAAATTACACAATTCGAAAAATGATAATTGTTAATAACCATTCCACACGATAAAGCTGGCAAATGCAAATATCCCTTGAACATCAAAACCGTTGAATGTCCAAACATGCATTCGCTTATAACTTATTGATTACATTGATTAATGGAACAATGTCGAAGCGATTTCCATTATAAATCAGTAGAAAATAAAGGAAGATTAATGATACTGGCGTATTTGGAATGCTTGACGTAGAAAGTACATTTATGTGGAGTTAGAGAGACGTTACGTTCTACTTGTCTATAAGGCACTAAACATTTGTATTTCTACTGCTATTTTCGAATCATATTGCGTTCTTATTTTGAATGATTTGAAACACACTCTATATCATCCACACAAACATTTTAAAAATATATTTCCGGTCAAAATTTTCATGAATTATCTATCGAGATAGACCACTTCAAGTCCAGCCGCCAAGTGACACGTTTTTGAGAAAGTTTTTAATGTTTTTTGCGCTGTGGCGGCTATTTATATTGAAAAATGTATAAATCACTAAGTAACAAATAAGTAGCTTTGTTTTGGCTCACAAAAACAAGTTAATTATAAAATACTATTCTGGGTGGAAAGCTTATGTAGAGTAGAAGCAAGGCTTAAAAATGCTGTTCCTTTAAAACTAAAAATGGTACCTACCTATGTACCTACCGAAGTATAACATTATAAAAAGTAAAAATTAATATATACCTTTTATTTTTCAAAGTGTCATTAATAATTTTTTTTAAAATAGCACATGTCCGTTGGGATACTTAAGCCACCACGTTGCTGGTAGTCGAAATACTCATTTTGGATGAAATGTCCCTTACTTTGTACTTATAGTATATTTAGAAAATCCGAATTTAAATTTGAAACGTGTTTTGTGTTTGTGAAACTCGTGCATGCTGTCAATAATAATAATTTGTTTTTAGCTAAGTTTCATTACTCAAACTCATCATTTTTATTTCTTTCTACTAACCTAATCAGGAAATCAAAAACAGGGTAATTGTTATTACCCTGTTTTTGATTTTTCGCTTTATGCAAGTGTGATATTTTCATACATGGAATTATGTTAAATATGTCTAGTATTTTATTAGTGCAGTAACACAAATAAAAAAGTCATGATTGAATCTTGGTTGTATTATATATACATAGCTCGATAGGTACATAAAGAGAAATACATATTTATTATTCAACTACATTCAATCAGGATTATTAATATCAGTAACTCATAACCAAACTAATTAAGATTACGCTGATAAAAACAATATGAATTGATAATCAAAAATAGGGAATTATATCTTAAAAAATGAAATATATCTTGAAACATCTTTGATTAGAATATTTAGATTTATCTTTTTTACTAGTACCTCCTATTTTTACCTGTAAAATTGTATATAATCTTTGATGAGTTTTTAACTTGTAAGTTAAATTTGTTTTTGTATTTCTCATTTCTAAAAACTGTTTCCATCAGGTCAATTTTGACTTATATTGCATATAATTAAAATGTTCATTATAAAGTCTAGAGTTCAATTTATCACTTTATTACTGCCCTGTTTATATAACTAGGTAAAAGTTAATTATGTTTAGTATGTCAAACCATGCGAAAGCTAAACACCACACGTTTACATTAATTTCTATATAAAGTTTGATTCACAGGTTCTTTTATATTACTATTTATATGCTTTTCGTTTTAATTCCAGACAAAAAAAAATCAATTTTACCTTGGAATTGATTGCCTTTGGCTCCACAAATGATTAAACTTGGTTTGAATTGTTATAGAGCCTCTTCGGCCCAGGCTCCAGGATGTAAACTGCACAAGTGCAAGTTTAGTGACCCTAATGAAATGTGTACCTATATATCGTCGATTCGATAGCAAGTCGGCTATCGTTTTCAAGAAAGACAAAAAACTAAAAATGAAAATGGTTAGCAAATACAATAACACAGTAAAAAGCTCTTGCAGATTGTCAGGCTTTGAACTGACTTTGACAAGAATCTCAGACACATTGACCATTAATGCGGGCGTACCTCTGGGCGCAATACTTTTATCAACTCTGTTCCTCATCTATAATAATGACCTGCTGACCGAAACGAATAATCCTGTTTGCAGTTTTGCAGATGACAGTACCCTTGTCTCCCAATTTAGATTAGGAAAACTTTTACCAGCGACTAAGACTTATCACCGCAGACAGGAGCAGATTACAGCAATTAATCAAGACCTGGAGAAAGTTCAAATTTGGGGCGACAGAAATTTGGTCCAGGTAAATGCAGCCAATACCAAGAAGGCCAATACGGCGGGCCCTGATATCATTATAGCAGGATCGACCATTCCTTCATCCTCGTCAATCGGACTGCTGGATGTCTCGGCCAACAGCAATATGTCCTGGCATGACCACGTTGCTAACATCGCAAAATCAGCCTCCCAGAAGCTTGGTGCGCTATTTCGCAACAAAAAACTGTATACACCGCATCAGTTGCTCTTGCTCTACAAAGCACAAATAAGACCGTGCTTAGAATATTGCTCACACATTTGGGGTGCCGCACCAAAGCACACCCTAAATCTGCTGGATTCCATTCAGAAGAGAGATGTGCGTCTTGTCGGCGACCCGGAATCTAGATAGTCTGGAACATCGCAGACATGTGGCCGACATGTGTCTGTTTTACAGATACTTTCACGGCAGATGTTCCCAGAATTTGACGACAGACGGCAAGAGTACACCATTTCGTCGTACAACTGGGAACACCTAGAACATCGCTTTACAAGAACTTTTTTGTCTGGCGCACTGCATCACTGTGGAACTCACTCCCAGGACATGTTTCCCCCTAATTACAACCTACAACTATTCAAGAACCGTGTCAATCAACATCTTCGCACACACACCGCTTGTCGAGCGCCATAGGATCTTCCTTTAGTGTGTGTGCCACTACCATACCATAAAAATATATATATTACGGAGAATCCGCACCAAAATTAGTAACTAACACTTCTAAAAAGTTTTTGTAGAATATCAACGAAAACCTGGTAAAAAATGCAATTTAATTAGGACAAACCGAAGACAAGCGACCTATTTCCATTAAAATTGCATACTAACTTGTCAAATGTCACGTGACTAACATACCTTTTGGCAGCGGTGCCGGTGTTGATACTTTGGGGCTGGGGGTAAATGAGACTGTGCTACCATCCATATAGTTGGCATATCAGATATATTGCTAACTAAAAACCCTGTTTATAAACCTCATTTTACCTTTAAGGTTGATTGTAATCTTTATCAAAGTCAACTATCTTTCAACTTAAGATTTGAGAACCTAAACACAACAAAAAAATGATTTTTATGAAGGCAAAATTTAACATTGAAACCAAAATGATAATTTAAAAAACGGCACGTGCTTAAGACCGCATGACAGAAGTGAAAACTTCAAAGAGTATCAAAAACTGTATAATAAATAGCATTTGCTTAACAGGGTTGCGATGTCTTATCCTAGTAACATATAAAAATGGGAGAAATAATCCGAATAAAACTGCAATATGAACCAATTACACTGCATGTACTTACATGCATGCATGCGGTTTTCATGTTTAAAGTGAAATTTTACCTCGAAATCTTCCATAAAATCGACATAAATGCTGCTTTTCGTTAGAAAAATGCCCAAACTCTCCCCAACTTCAAATAGTTTTAAATAAGATTTCAGGCAAATAAAATTTTACCTCAAAATCTGCCATAATATGGACACAAACTACTTTTAATCGCTTAAAACTTTTGCAATTCTCCGATTCTGGCTCATCTCCCCAGCTTCAAGTTATTTTAAATGAGATTTCAGGCAAATGAATCAATTCACTTACCACAATGATCACACGCGTCAATATATTGAAAGTGAAATTGTACTTAGAAATCGGCCATAAAATTGACAGAAACTATTCTTAATCGCTAGAAATTGTCGAAATTCTCCGATTCTGGCCCATCTTCACGATGTGTGTATCGTGCCCATCTTCTCGGCCAGCAAATAAATCGACTCATTTACCATGCATCAATATGATGACAGTGAAATTTTTGCCTCGAAATCTGCCTTAAAATCGACAGAAACTACTCTTATTCGGTAGAAAATGTTGAAATGCTTCGATTCTGACCCATCTTCCCGGACTCAAATCGCTTTAAATTATATTTCAAGCAAGACACAGACTGCTGTGTTCTCCCGGAGAAAAACTAAGGGAAACTACCTTGACATCATCATGGAGGGGGAAATCCTTTCTCCATCCTCCAATGTTTCGCTTTTTGGAATAACCGCAAGCACTAACTTTTCATGGGATGAGTATGTCCGAGGTCTCGCCAAGTGTAGGCCTCTCAAAAACTGGATGTACTTTTCCGTGCCAAAAAATATTTCAGCTCCCATCAGCTGCTTACACTCTATAAAGTGCAAATCAGACCTACTCTGGACTACCTATTGCTCTCACATTTGGAGTTCTGCTCCAAACATACTTTAGCGCTCTTAGACTCCATCCAAAACCAAGCTGTTTTATTAACGACGAAGCACTGATTCGTTCCCTTCATACCTTGGAACATAGGCGGATGGTGGGTGATATCTCCCTTTTTTACCGATATTATCACGGAAGGTGTTCGGCCGAACTGACAGCTCTGATTCGCTCCAGTGCCAGCTTTGTTCGTTCCACACGGCGAGCTAGAAGCTCTCATCCATATGCTCTTCAACAGAGCACACCCAGAACCAGCCTCTACCAAAATTCTTTCTTCTGGCGTGTGACGAGCATCTGGAACTCCTTACCAACCGAATTGTTCCGTGTTGGCTACAGTCTAAACACCTTTAAGAAAAGAGTCCATCGGTATCTTTCCTCCTCGCCGTTTCCTACTTGCAGTGCAGGATATTATACGCAACGCATTTGCAAGTGGACTGGAAAAACAAATAAATAAATTCACTGATTACAAAAACTATACACATCAATATGTTGAAAGTGAACTTTTACCTCGAAACTGCCACTAATCACCAAAATTTTTTCAAATTTTCCTATAATGACCCATTTTTCCGATTTCAAATTATTTTTAAAGAGATTACAGACAATTAAATGTATAAATCTAGATATTTTAATTTAAACATCATGTCTAAATATTGGAAATTATATTCCTTGTAATGTCCCATAATGCATCAAAAGCAAAGCAATCTATTCAAATTCGTAAAAATGCTGAAGTATGGAAAACTTTACGGGAATTTTTTACGATTATCTTTTAACCTCGATTGCTTCGTATTTCCCGATCTCGTACGAAAAATTATTATGGAACTTCTTATAGCAGAGATATCAAGATTTACGAATCTGGAAATGTTTTATTGAAGATAGCTATGCGTTGAGTGGCACGTAAACTTAAAGTACTTTTTTCAAGGTGAACATCAAAAATACACCAAACCTAATTTTTCAATCAGATCGATACAATTTTGATATGTTGTACTCGTAACCCCCTTTTTCACCGTACGAAAGTTTGCTAGTCCTGTTCGATCAGTTGTTCAGGAATCAAATATTATGTCAAAACTCGAAACCGCGAAAAATATTTTCGCTATTCGATCACTTATGAAAATGAGAAAAAAACACAGTTAACGTCGCTAGGAAGCGCCTTATATGACACGCGTCTTGAAAAAATTTTCAAGACACATGTTGAAAAGTGGATTTCAACACGCGTGTGATATTAATTAATAATCGTTTTCTTAAGAATCTTAAGTTGAAAAGGGCATAAAACACTTTCATAGGGTGTCGTAGGAAAAATAGTTTATTTTACTCATCTTAAGGAATGATTTCAACCTCGGAGGATTTTCGCACTCGGCTAAAGCCTCATGCTAAATAACCTCCTCGTTTGAAAACTGGTATTTTCAACACTGGTTATGGAATATACTAAATTCAAGGAGCTCAACCTGTATAAAAGGCATCGTTGTTTCTAAAATGCCTTATACAGTTTTTGGCGTAGATTCTCGCCAGTGATTGGCTATTCTATGCAAAAATTATTTCTGGAGAAAAAAAAATGAAAATCTTAATTTTTGTGACCTACAAATAAATTACTTTAAAAAATGTGCTGAACGTCCTAAAATTTTTGCTTCAAAAACAAAGAAAGGGAATCAGTGCGCTTAATTCAGTCACGCGTGTTTTAATTAAATTTTGATCAAAAAAACGAAAACCAATCTCATAAATGAATAAACTGCTAAATGATACAGTTTCAATGATAAATAGTGAAGCTCTTACCCTGGATTATAATGTCACTTTTAAAACTGAAAAATATGCAATTTTTTCAAACTAGGGGATACGTGACATCTGAGAAAAAGTTAGGAATGGCTTTTACCTTCTTCGTGAAACAGCTAAAAAAATGACGTATTTCGCGATTTTATTCTCAGAAAAATTTAAGCACCCTGTTACTGAATTTTGTCTATTTTACGTTGAGGCATTTATATTGTATTTCTAAAAGCGCGTGTTTTTCCAAGAAGAAGTAAGTTTTTTTAATTTCGTAAAAGCTCTCCCTCACGTTATTTTTACGTTTTATTTTAAAAAGTTTCCAACACTGCTACATGTAGGTAGTTTTAGACACATGATATTATTCTTACGTGATGTGTTAAAATAAAATCCGGACAATACATTCTACTGCAATGAATTGAAAATAACAATACTTCAGAAATGCGGCGCATTTCACATTTCAGATATCACAAAGTTTTTAAGACAATTTATTATTTGACTGACATGATGTGAACAAATTTCCATCGTAGGTTTTCATTATTTCTCTTTGCGGTACATAGCTTGTGAACTTTCGAGGTTTCGAAGTTAGCTAATCAAGGGCGAGTAGAAATGTAAAATTGCGATACAAAAGAAAAATATTCAGTTTAGCACGTTGCATGAAGTGCAGGTGTTTTGATCTTCTCCCCGCAATAAATAGTAAATAGAATAATAAGACAAGCATATTTGACTTGTAGAACAAAACTATATTGTATCTATTGATAAATGTTACATGGGTCTTTTTACATGGAATTATGGGGATTTTGCGGATAGTTAACAGGTATTACATTTCACCTTAATTTAGTATGTTTGGGATCCTTCCTGTTTACAACATCTGGGAAATTTTAGCAGGGTTGCAAGATTTCTTCGAATCGACTTTATGTATTTCCCGAAAAGTTTACATTTGGGTATTCCTAGCCAGAGGAGGGATTGTCCAGGAAGAAAAGGGAAAACTTTTTTATGATTAGTGTAGCTTCACACGAGTCCGACATCGGATATCCAACGCCGGATATCCGATTATATCTAATTTTCACACCTCTCCGATTAGCAACCGGTTTGAACGTTGTTTATTATTGAAAAGTGTTTTAGTTTCGTTTGTTCCGTCCACCATGGATCATCAACGCATAATTCCATTAGCGATTCTATATCGCAGGATTCGCCATAAAAAAGAAAGCAAAGGATTTATTGGGTGCATCCAATGAATTTAAAAAGAAAACAACTAGGAACTTTTTATACATTGTTTGAACACGCCTGCGAGAAAACTGGGAGAAGTTTTTCAATTATTTCCGTATGTCAGTTTCTTCTTTTGATGAGATGCAAGCTGTCAATCATTTATCTTTATATTCACCTAGCGCCTTGTCCCACATTGGATCTAGCGATTGTCCGAGCTAGCCATTTCATGTATATTTCTCCAAGTAGATACTATTTTAAAAATACACATTTTATGTTTTTTAACGAAACATATATATTTTTGAAGACATAAACAAAGAAAAAAATTAACACAAGAAAAGAAGTAGATTTAACGAATAATTAGGTTACATATTAATTTATCAGACAAATTGTTGCCTATTTCTTTCTCCACCTCAGAACAGAGAGCATTACAATCATTGAAAAGAGATAACTATTAAAATTAAATATTTTTAACACGGTAACAACTGCTACCCACAAAACAATTGTATGGCTATGGGTTCACAACTACCACCTTTATTAACTAATATTTTTATGGAAAATTTGGAATTTTGAAAATTATCAATATAAACCTTCAATTTGGTGGCGTTATATAGATATTTTTTTTTCAATTTATCCATACAACGAATATTTTCTTACCTATTTTCTAAATCATATTAACACTAAAGAACCTACAATCCAATTCACTGTAGAAAAGGAAATTAATGAACTTTCATTGCTTGACATTCTTATCAAAAAGACTTAAATAGTTAAAAAATGCTTAAAAAGGGGGTTGTAAAAAGTCTATATGATCGAATGAAAATAATATGTAATAATCGACATTTCAACGTAGATCAAGAATTTTTAAGCCATGTTTGATTAATAATAACTATCTTGTTGATTTTATTCAAAAATGTTTTATAGAGTTTGAACAAGCAAATATTAGACAAAATCAAAATAGTCCTTATATTTCTGGTTTATCAGACAAAAGGTAACACATTTAATATTCGTACTATTTTCAAAACAGAAAACACTTTTAGATCTAAATTAACAAAAATAAAACCACTGAATGAAAATTTAAATAAAAAAATATATCTATAAGATTCTATGCGAATGAAACAAATTTGAAACCTGTAGACCATTATCAAAACGTATAAAAGAACGCCAAACCTATATTAAAAATACATAATTCCATAAATCACATATTTGTCAACATGCATTTGACAACAATACAATGGCACAATTCAAATATTTTAGCAAAGGAACCATTATCAAAAAACCGTAAAATTGAAGAAAAATTAAATCAAGATCAGGGCGTTGCTTCAGCTTCTCTTAACTTTAATAACGCCTGGTGGCCTTTGCTAAAAACTGGAGCTGATAAGTGACACTTAAAATTTAACTAAACACTTAAACAAATATCACTGACTTTTTCCCAAACACATAATGCCAAACTGTAATATATAGCACCTCAAAAAGGCATCAATTATTTACCTAATAACACGTCCATATTATGACACTAATTAAACGATATGACTTTATTCTTATCATCTTGTTAAAGTCAATTCGAAACTTGAAGAATGCAGGAACAACAACCTAAATATTAATATTACTGCATTTAGGTTCTTTTAAAGAAGCTTGGGATGTGTTTTTTGCAGCAATGGTATCGATTATGGCAACGAAATATTGTCATGAAAAATGTCAGATTGTTTGCATACCACTAGAAAATTAAAACTTAATTGGCTTCAATACTGAAAACAAATCACTTTGTTGCAAAGTTTGGAAACTATTGACAAGTTCCTTTTGGCAAGTTATTTTAAGAAAGTTGATAAACATAGAATCTTCCGCAGTGCATAATCGCCAAAATTAAGATATGAATGAAAATGGATCAGTTCATTAATCAGTGAACCTTTCAAGTCACTGGAATGTCAGTTAAGGGTTTATCTTTATTTATAATTAATCGCTTTGAATTAATGTTTTAAAACGACTCTTGTGGAAATTTCTAAAATTGAGGTCTGCCCGGAAATGAACAGTCATCAACCAGTTCTGTTCGTATCTCAAAAGCATTGCCGATCAATACATTTTCAGCCGTAAGTTCCCCATAAATCTTAAGAATAGATACAGCTTTCGTAAAGCAAATTTTACTAAGTAATATAATAGCCTGTTGCATTCGAACTGGCCTTGTTTGGATAATATAGACTATATCGAGTAATATGTGGGAGTTTTTCTAGTTGTCTGTGTACCAAGGAATATCAATATTCCAATACCCCAGATAAGCCCACAGATGCAAAAGGTCGGCAAATTCCTCGCCAGCCAATTTTAACCTTGACGTGGCGGTTATACGCGGCCTGCACCAAATAATCTGGGTATGATTATAAAATTGTTCTTCAAAATTAAAATAGTTGGTCTGCATCAATTAAATGAAAACGTGTTTTGTTGGTGGACTGGTTCAGGAAAAATAAAATTTGCAATAGCCATTCACTTTCTTTTTTCCCAACAGGCGGTCATGAAAATATTGTGTTATTATGGCTGCACTGACTTTTTTACAGAAATTCCCCTAATACGCTTTAACGTATGCCGATTTAAGGTTATTATAACATTGAAAATGTTTCTGTTATCTTAATATAGGGCCTCAAATCGTGAAATGCATGCTACATTTGCCACATGACGTCATACGCGTGTGAGATCGTGTTAGTTTGCTTATTTAAACTTAAATTTGATCATAAAGTATCTAAATCGATTCAAATGACTAAAGTAAATTGGAACTAACTGAAACTAACCACAAGTTGATTGAACGACTGACCAAAACTAGCCAAAAGTAACCAAAATCACCAAAAAGGGCTAAAACGTATCGGAACAGGTTACAAACATTAAAATAAGTTAAAACTAACACTAACCAAAAACATTAAATTTGATTATAACATATCGGAACCGATTCAAACGACTAAAATAAATTGGAAGTAGCTAAAAGTAACCGAAAGTTGATTGAATAACTAACCAAAACTATCCAAAAGCAAATAAAAGCACCAAAACGGGCTAAAATGTATCGGAACAGATTCAAAATATTAAAGCGAGTTAAAACTAACCCGAATAACCGAATATTGACGACTAACCTAAACTATCCAAAAACATAAAAATTGGTTATAACGTATAGGAACTGGTTCAAATGACTAAAATAAATAAAAACTAACTGAAATCATCCGAAAATTGAATGAACGACTAACCAAAACTGACCAAAAGTATCCAAAAGCACCAAAAAGGGCTAAACCGTATCGGCACAGATAAAAAATATTAAAGTAAGTTGAAACTAACCCAAATTAACCGAAGTTTGGCGACTAACTTAAATTGACCAAAAGCATTTAAACTGGTTATAACGTATCGGAACCGGTTCAAATGACTAAAATAAATTGAAACTAACTGAAATTAACCGAAAGTTGGTTGAACGACTAACCAAAACTAATCAAAAGTATCCAAAAGCACCAAAAAGGGCGAAAACATATCAAAACAGATTAAAAACATTAAAGTAAGTTGAAACGAACTTAAATTAACCGAATTTTTGTGACTAACTGGAATTAACCAAAAATATTCAAATTGATTATAACGTATAGGAACCGGTTCTAATGACTAAAATAAATTAAAACTAACCGAAAGCGGATTGAATGACTAATCAAAAATAACCAAAAGCTCCAAAACGGGCTAAAACGTGTAGGAATCGGTTACAAAAATTAAAGTAAGTTTAAACTAACCAAAACTAACTAAAAGTAACCAAAATGGTCTAAAGCGAATCGGAACAGGTTCAAAATATTACAGCAACGTTATAGCTAATTATATATTAATAGATTTTCCTATCTACAAGTGGAGGGTAATTTTTTAAGTCTTCATATCCGCACTTTTTTTAATTATGATAGTGTTTAATATTAATATTAAAATGCATTTCTTTAATTAAATATATTATAATCACTCGTGTGTGTATTTTTACTTTTTTAAACTCTGCTTTTAAAAACTATTTGATTTACAACACAAATCACATTTTTGTTCATCATTTTCAATGTCCCCCGGTTGCATTTTTGCGAAGGACTGTGAATTTTTTGTCAAGCAAAGTTTTCGATGTGAATAATATCTTTTTTGAGGCATTTCTATATACGGTTTGAAATTGTTTAAAGATTTTTTGGATTTACTTGAAAGAGTAGAGAGCGGGGGCGTTTAAATTAGCCGCAAGGTTAAGGACAAGGACATTTCTGTGTCAGTGTCAAAATATATTTTTTGACACTTTCGTAAGCAATTTTGCCAACCTATTTTAAGAGCCGCACCTAGACCTCAGATCGCCCGGGTGCTAGCAACGTTTTTTGCACCCCTTGTCATAAGAAAGTAGCTAAAGAAAAAAATTGCTGCTTCAGACTAGGGTTCATATATGATTTTGTTTTTTACGAAAACAGAATTCATATAAAAAACACATTTAGAATAAAAAAAAGATTATTTTAATTATTTATATAGCAACATTTTAATATTGTACAAGGTGGCCAAATAAGCGTGCAAGGTACTGTATCTCGGAAACTACTCATTGTAGGGACTTGCGGTAAAAAAATGTATAACCAAAGTAGCCAAAAAAAAAATCCTGAAAATTATTTTCAGGTTTCGCAGATGGCGCTAGGGGGCGTAACCGCCATCTTGAATTGGAAAAAGTGGTGTTTTTCGGAATTTTGCCTAATTAAGATAACAAAAAAATACGAGCATTTTCAAGCTGAGATAAATTCGAGTTTTTTTGTTAAACACTTTTTGCCCTATCTCCAAAAATAAACTGGTGGGGGGTGTTCAAATGTTTTTGTAAATAAATATCTGTAACTTCAAAACGGCTGAACGGATTTCAACCGACTTGGTGTCGTTGAAAAGAGCTTTTCTTGGGCAACAAAACCTACCTTATTTGTGGTGATTGTAATTTGCTATGTCGCCACTAGAGGGCATTTTTCGATATTACGACAGAAATTGCGAAATTTCTAAAAAAATTTAAATCTATTGGTACTAGTTTTTTTTTATGAAAAATAAGCAAAATGATGCCCAACCAAGCTAGTGAAAACCTCGCCTCGATATCTTGTTCCTAACCTAAAATATCGGCAAAAGAAAATTTTACTATAAAATCAGTTTTTTAATTTTTTCTCTCCAAGTGTGTTGGTTGTTTTTTATAGGTAACTTAAATTTCTATTTCAAAACTAGAAACCGCAGAAAATATAAACAGCTTGAATAGTCATCAATATAGCAATTTTAGGTTGTAACTTTTAATAAAAAAGACACCATTTATGCTTAGGTGCATATTAACTATAATATATGTACGAGTAGGTACGTATATGTATAATAAGTAGCAGGGCATGGAAGATAAAACAAATGTCTAATAACAATATTAGAAAGAAACGTCAAATTTAACTGTAAAAAAAAGTTTTACAGCCTCTCTTGCGTGGAAAAGACTGCAGCTTCAATTTCGGCTCATGGTAGGTTGCGAATTGCATTTCGAATCCTGTATTCCATGTCTTGCCTAGGTTGTAATTTGAGTTTGAAATACGTTGTCCTTTAACCGGCCCCATAAATAGCAATCTAAACAGGTTAAGTCTAAGGATCTGGGTGGCCACGGAAATAGACTTCCTCTTCCAATCCATCGCTGTTTAAATACTGCGTTTAGATGTTCTCGCACGTTTATAGCTAAATGTGCTGGACAACCGTCTAATTGCAAGAACAAATTTTGCCATATTTCCAGTGGCACATTTTCTATCCAAATCGGTAATTGGGTGACCAAAAAAATCTAGAAACACGTTATGCCGTGCATACACATTTGGCCAAGTTTGGCAAACCTCGGCCAAACGAATGTGTGTGAGGTCTAATTGAAGGGGTTGGCCGCGGCTTGGCAAAGTTTGCCGATGTTCGCTTCGTTGTCGGTAAATTGCGACAAATCAAAGGAATTCGAGCATGTATTTGGTGCCGTCCACAAACATTTTGGTGATACGTCCATTGTGTGGTTGACATAATTGTACACAAATGATTCGCCAAATGTTTCGACAAATGTGTCGGCAAATATATTGGCTAATGTGTATGTCCGGCCTTACCATTTAGTGGTCGATCGAAGAAATATGGTCCAATAATGTTGCCTCCCAGAATGCCACATCACACATTAAGATAAGACTCCAACGTCCTTGATCTTGATCCATGGCCTTATACTTATTATTTACCTACTTACTCGTACCCATATTATAGTTAATATGCGCATAAGCATAAATTGTGCCATTTTTATTAAAACTTAGAACCTTATTGCTATATTGATGACGGTTCAAGCTGTTTATATTTTTTATGGTTTCTAGTTTTATGGCAGTCTAGTTACCCATAAAAACAACCAACAAACTTTGGAGAAAAAAATTTAAAAAACTGATTTTATATTAAAATTTTCTTTTGCCGATATTTTAGGTTAGGAATAAGATATCGAGGCGCGGTTTTCACTAGCTTGTTTGGGCATCATTTTGCTATTCATTCATGACAAAAAACTAGTACCAATAGATTTATTTTTTTTTTCAGAAATTTCGTAATTTCTGTCGTAATATCGAAAAATGCCCTCTAGTGGCGACATAGCAAATTACAATCACCACAAATAAGGTAGGCCCAAGAAAAGCTCTTTTCAACAACACCAAGTCGGTTGAAATCCGTTCAGCGGTTTTGAAGTTACAGATGTTTATTTACAAAAACATTTGAACACCCCCCACCAGTTTATTTTTGGAGATAGGGCAAAAAGTGTTTAACAAAAAAAATTCAAATTTATCTCAGCTTGAAAATTTTTGTATTTTTTTGTTATCTTAATAAAACAAAATTCCGAAAACCACCTCTTTTTAAATTCAAGATGGCGGTTACGCCCCCTAGCGGCCATATGCGAAAGCTGAAAATAATTTGCAGGATTTTTTTTGGCTACTTTAGTTATAAAATTTTTTACCGCAAGTCTCTACAATAAATAGTTTCCGAGATACAGTACCTTGCACGCTTATTTGGCCACCCTGTACAGGATGTTTCAGTAAGGGTGGCAACCTGCCATATCTCGGAAACTATTTATTTATTCCAAAATTTTAAAAACAATGTTACTAACTACTAAAAGAATCAAAGTGGGCCTTAATTTTTATTTTTCTAATCTGCAATTTTGATACAAAGTACAATTTTTGAATATCTATATTTTAAAACAAATTCTGTCAAAATCGGTTAATTTGGATTAGTTACTTATTTTAACACCTTTAATCAGTTCCGATACGTTTTAGCCTTTTTTTGGCCTTTGTGGTTACTTTTGATTAGTTTTGGTTAGTCATTCAATCAGCTTTCGGTTACTTTTGGTTAATTTTAATTTATTTCTGTCATTTGAACCGGATCCGATAAGTTATAACCAATTTTAATGTTTTTGTTAATTTTAGTTAGTCGCCAAAATTCGGTTAATTAATATTAGTTTCAACTTACTTTAATATTTTTAATATGTTTATTTATTTATTTATTTATTTATTTTTAGTTTTAGCCCTTTTCTGGTGCTTTTGGTTAGTCTTGGTTTGTCATTCAATCAACTCTCAGTTAATTCCAGTTAGTTTTAATTTATTTTAATCATTTTAACCAGTTCCGATACGTTATAAACAATTTTAGTGTTTTTGGTTATTTTTGGTTACGCACCAAAATTCGGTTAATTTGGGTTAGTTTTGACTTACCTCAATATTTTTAATCTATTTCGATAAGTTTTAGCCGATTTGATGATTTTAGTTACTATTGGTTAGTCGTTCAATCAACTTAGGTAAAATTCAGATAGTTCCAATTTATTTTAGTCATTTGAGCCGGCTCCGAGACGTTATAAGCATTTTTAATGTTTCTGGTTAGTTTTGATTAGTCACCAAAATTCGGTTAATTTCGATTAGTTTTAACTTACTTATTTTTAATCTCTTCTTCGATGCGTTTTAGCCCGTTTTGGTGCTTTCGGTTAGTTAGTCGTTCAATCAACTTTCGGTAAAGTTCAGTTAGTTTTAATATATTTTAGTCATTTGAACCGGTCCCGGTACGTTATAAGCAATTTTAATGTTTTTGGTCAGTTTTGGTTAGTCGCTAAAATTCGGTTATTTTGGGTTAGTTTTAACTTACCTTAACATTTGTAATCTGTTCTGATAAGTTTTGGTGCTTTTAGATACCTTTAGTTAGTTTTGGTTAGTCATTCAATCAACTTTCGGTTACTTTCAGTTAGTTCCAAATTATTTTAGTCACTGGAACCGGTTCCGATACGTTATAATCAAATTTAATGTTTGTGGTTTGTTTTCGTTAGTCACCAAAATTCGGTTCGTTTTGGTTAATTTATTTTAACTTACTTTAATTTTTGCAACCTGATCCGATAGGTTTTAGCCTGTTTGGCGCTTATGGTTAGTTTTGGTTAGTGGTCCAATCAACTTTCGGTTAGTCTCCCTTAGTTCCAATTTATTTTAGTTATTTGAACTGGTTCCGATACGTTATAATCAAATTTACTGTTTTCGGTTAGTTTTGGTTAGTCGCCAAAATTCGGTTCATTCTAATCGGTTTAAACTTCGTTATAATCAAATTTAATGTTTTCGGTTAGTTTTGGTTAGTCGCCAA
>MU186343.1:72574-90598 GCA_016904865.1 Pissodes strobi
ATATAACAGGAGAAAAAGAAAATGTTGGGGAAGACGACGAAAATCTGTAAGAGGGGACAAAGGACGACAACTTGGATGAGATAACAGAGGACGAAGACGTGGAAAAGAGGATAGATGACGAGAATGAAGATGAGCTGTAGAAGTTACAAAATCAAGCCAAATCATGGATTAGGCCTACTGGGGAAACCATGTAAAAAAAAGCGCCTTGCATCCTGCCTCTGGGGTCGTGTGGAAACGTATGTACCGCTGCCCTGTGTTTTCCTGGCGTATAGTGTGAAAAAAGTTAGTTTTACGTAAAATATATATATAACACTTTTTGAAGAGAATTTTTTAATCTCTATTTTTTAATAGCCGAAAAAGTCATAGTGCGTACAGGAAACAAAATATTTGCGAAAAACCAATTTGTTTGACATTTGACCTTGAATAACTTGAAACGCAAACAAGATATCGCTGGGGACTTTTGACACATTATTAGTATAATAAAAGTAAAGGTGTATGCCAAATTTCAGCTCACTTGGATTTTTTTCGCAGATAAATTCTTATATGACTGGAGTAAAAAGGGAGGTAAGTGACACTTGCCAGTCAAGGACCGACGGACTGGCAACAGTCCGAGACTGATCAAGAGCACTACGTCCCGAGTTGTGTATTACTTTTTTTACTCTTGTTTTTCTATTTTCACAAAATAATTGTGATAAGTAGGTACTCTAAGTTGTTGTTGGTACTGTCTATAGTCTATGGAGTTCTTTTTGTTTCGTTCGTTTGTTCGTTTGTTTGGTTTTTAAACAAACGTGTGTCACTGTTAAAACTGAGTTTCGAGTTTTTGATCGTTCAAATATTTTTCGATATATGGCTGGCACACGATGTGCAGCTGCGGATATCGATTGTGCAACTTTATTGCCCTAAAAATCTAAAGAAAGGTATCAGAATGCATACAAAAGTTTTAAGCCAGGGGTGGCCAACCTGTCGATCGCGGCTTTAACCCCGGTCGATCTGGAAAGCTCAACGTCTTGAATTTAAAATTACAAGGTAAGAACAAACCAATATCAGAGAAGTTCTATTGCATCATTCAAGTGTCAATCAGAATGTATGATATCAGATCTCGATAGCAAAGAGCTTCAACGATCGACTAACATTAACAATTATTTAGAAAAAAATCCCACATTCCCTTCACTTCTGATAAGAGTGATAAGTATATAGCGGAGGTAAAGGCAGTGATTTCCAACGTTGAAAGAAGATTTAGTGACTTCAAAAAAATCGAGAAGCTGATAGAGTTTATCAATTATCGGAAGTAAATGCACAAGTGCATCAAAATTACCGATAATTTTGCATGACAGCGGGTTGTCTAAAAACTGCATGAGTTTATTTTCGTTGTAGCGTTTTCAAATTTTGGCATGAACAAATGCTACTGTTTTGCTTGATTTATATCTATTTTTATTTACAAACACAATTTAGTTTGGATTATTACAATATAGAATATAGGTATTGTGTACATTACCTTGTTTTGTCTTGAAAGTTATTGAATACTCTGTCTATATTTACATTTAAGATGTACTAGACGCTTATGATGTGATGATAGCACCTGGCTTGGTTTTTGTCCCTTGCAGAGTCGAAGGTACTCGACTAGGCCTCGGAAACTTCTTTTATAGGTTCTGATTGTGCATTCCAATTCGCTAGGTTTTTGTCTTTGGATTTAAATACTTGAGCTCTCTCTATTACTCGGGACATTGCTCACAAGCTTTTCTTTGATCTAAAAGTTAATAAAAACTTAAAAATTTGTTTGATATAAATGTACTCTTGAGTTTGTTATTATTTTAAATCCATTCTTAGCGGTACATACCTCAAACGATTTGGAGATCATATAAGTCTTCTGATGTAGATTATAATGCGTATATCTAATTGTGTTTCGGTGTATTGTTTCCTTTTGTTTTATTTGTCTTTCGAAGAGATTTCGTGTTTTCATTTCTTGTGTCAAAATGTCATTCACCTATCGGTCTATCAGTGACAGGCACACCATATGTTTTTTTGACAGTTAAAATTAGACATGTTCAAGAATCGACGTTCCTAAGTAACGATTACTTTTAAGGTGTATTTACTTGATGCTTGGCGAATATGATCTAGAGCAGTGACGTGGATGCGCTCGGACTCGCTATTTCAACTAACTTATGTTGGCAGCAATGTTTAGGGGTCAAAGTGCGAGATTGGTTCCAGGTTCTTTCTTTTGGGGCGCCGAGCTCCGCCTCGAAGAAGCCACAACGGGATATCGACCCGTCACCTAGACGACACGGCGGAGGTGTAAATCCTCATGGACTGGTTCTAATAATTGGGGTCATTATTTTATGATATTTTTGCTACGTTTAGTTTTTGACTCGAACCAGGGCCATGGAGGTTACCTGTATTCGTTTTTGTTGAGCTATTGGAATCCGACCTCCACGTGGTAAGTCATAAAAATTTTCATGCAGTCTCTCAGTGGAATTAATTGTATTTTCCAATCATTCTAGAAGAATTTATGTATTGCTGTTGCTCTCATGTTGCTGATCATTGGAATGGTCGATTATTGGTTTTAAAGAAATCTCTAGAATGGACACTGTTCGTTTTGTTCGACTGGCTATTACCAGGCTATAGGCCCTATAGATAGTTGTATAGGTAAGATGATACACTAGTTAGGTTATGAGTAATCATTTCAGTGTAAGATATTTACTTTTTGCTTAGACAAACAATTGTTTTTAGGGTTCTCTCCACGGGTACCGCTCTGGCACACGTATATTGCATAGCCTAACTGCGATATCCTATCCAGCGTGTTTTTGGGTTACTTGCGTGTCTTAGATTTATTAAACCACCATTTGCATGTTATGCCCTTGTTGTTATCATTGGCTGGATGTGGCGTACCAAGTTTGGAGAGGTCAGTTTCTGATTTGAAGTGGTTTGGAGTTGCATGGACCATACTATAATAATACTGGTATTAGTTTGGAGAATAAATTTAACTTAGAAAAACCTACCTCATAAGTTGTAAGTCATACCATTTATTTTTATTTGTAAGGCTGTCTCGGCAAATTTAAATTATCTATAGATTTAGTGATTATACACATATTTTATTTTATATTATTGCGGCAGAATAAAATTCATGAATTTTAAACCCTGCGCTATCTACCATCATTCTAGTGACCTATTATTGGGTATGCTCAGAATATTTGCCTAACAGTTTGCGTCTGACAACATTGTTGATAATAGTCAATATTACGTAAGTTTCATTTATATTGCTTTATTGTTTACACATGTGATTGTAATTGCACTGTATCATTATTGTTTTATATCAAGGTATCTCCTCATTAGTAGGGAAAGAATAAAGTATTTATTTTGGGGAAATATTATGCCTTATTGAAAAGCTGCTCCAAAAAATTACTTTTCAGCATTTAACAACATTTTGGATTTTTCTTAGTTGAGTCAATGTTAACTAAAGTGTGGCAAATTTATTTGGAACAGCGACGTTGGAGGACCGAAGAGAGGAAAAATGGCTTGCAGCCAATCGCCTTGATGCACTTTGTCACGAGGACGAGGGGAAGTTTAAGCACCTGTTGCCGGATGTATCGGGCAAATAGATATAAATGTCGCAAATTTATTTAAATTGATAATGTGTAAAATAGATTATGAATTAAAGTTGTAGTAATAGTAAAGTTCCAGTTTGGATATTACATTTTATTTTCAATGAGTTAATGTAGTGTATTAAATTATGTGTTTATCTAAATAATAGGTATAAATATTAATTCTCAAAAAATATTAAAGTTACTGGACAACAGCGCCAATTTTTTGTCCGCATTCTTTCCGCTGTTCCAGTTATACTTGCCACACTTTAAGTGGTGTCCAATATTTTTACTAAAGTGTACCGAGGATCCACGAACCTAGCTCTCCATTACATTACTGGCTGCCGTTCGCATCTATAGGTAGGATTTCTAAGAGGACTTAGGAAAAGTTGCCATATCGTATTTTGGAGAAAGAGCCGACACCGAAGGTGGAGGGCTCTGTTTCAAAAATATGAAAATGACCGAATGCAGTTTTTCTAAGACAACATGCTTGAATGCAAAATTATCTGGTTATTTTGATGCACGAGTGTAATTCGGGGGAATATTTCCCGAATAAGGACATGATTTTAAAAATCCATTTTTATTCTTTTTTTAATAAAAAAACGTACATGTAACTGTAAACAAAATAAAGACACGCAAAAATACGATATTTTTAAATCTAAAATGAGACATTTTTAATAATATATTTTGACTTTGCTTTGACGTTATTTATAAATTTTCCCTGTCATCGTAAGTTTGCAATGGATTCACCATACGATGCAATTACCGCGGTGCTCTTTCGGTTTCTAAAGTGCGCTGTAATTTTCCGATAATTGGACTCCTCTAATGGGATTTTTTATACATGAGGGAAATATTCCATTTAATGTTAATTGAGACGCAAATGAGATTTACGAATTGTCCAAATTAGGAGAGATGTTCCATATCGTTACGGTTAGCCATTTCCAGCTACATACCGGACTATGCTAACTTGGTAAGAAACATGAAAACTCAATTATCGCACTCATTTCCGTACGTTCATATGATGTAAAACCGTCTACTAATATTATTAACTTTCGAGCGTTTTTTATTTAATAAAATAAAAATAAATAATATTAGGTTTTCTGTTTACCTCTTCACAGATTTCTATAACCAATCAAATTGAGGTTTTTCGGATTTTTTAAGGTCATGAGTAAAAAGAAAGTCTGATTAGTAGATCTCACTGAGTTCTGAAAATAAGCAGTAGATCTTGAGCTCTATCAAGTTGGCCACCCCTGTTTTAAACACATGTCTAATTTGTAAAAAAAATGCAAGATTAGTTTTGATTAGCTTCAGTTGATTAAGAGAGAAGCACGCGTAGAACTCTTGTTTTTCTTTATGTAACATATATGTAGCCCGAGACATTTACTTGTGAATCATGAAAGCTAGTTGAATGTGGCAATATTGTCACGAGTAATTTTAGGGGTAGCTCGTTTATTTAAAGAATAACTTCTCAGAGAAGAGCCTCGTCGCGATTAGTACAATGACGGGGTCTCAATGCTTCCTTTAATCTACCACTGAATGTTCTACTCGTGAGGACACGCCTTGTTTAGCGTGCAGGGGGGGTAACTGAGGTAGACCGGGATCGCGTCACGTGGGGTAAGAAGAGATGATAAAGTAAGCACGTTTAGTTTATAACAATAACAATGTATTAACGATAAAACTTTAACAACACTTATTGGTCAGAGAAAATGAGATTCTATTATACCCGATTACTACGGTGCGCATGTTTTCTCGATTTGAGGTACTGTTTATAGGTCTTTGTTTACTGTCTTATAATTTATAGTTTTTCTTAAGGGCTGGGTTTTATTTAAGAGCACTAAGAGCTTTCACTAAACTTTTTAACTGACTATTTAGACACTTGTCTTTCTCAACACTCTGACAAACTTCTTGTCAAGACTTTACTATGGAGGTTGTGCAACCCCTGGTCCTAGCAGTCGTCAAGTGGCTAACCGGTACCAGGTTTGGTAGGAAAGGAATTGAACCTAAAGCAGTCGTATGACTAACTCTAGGAGCGGATAGAACCCAGAAGGCAGTCGTCAAATGGCTAACCTTGGGAGCTGGAGGTGAGATCAATGTCTGCCGAACTGAGGATTCGGTAGCGTATTTATATAAAACAAAGTGATGATCATTGCATGCATAAGGTTCAAAGTCGCTCCCGTTGATTGCTCGCGTTGTTTATAGTTTGCCTTTAATGTTTATATAACAATCTTCAAGTTCAAGTTCAAACTTGCGACAGGGTGATATTTGTTTAGTAGCTTATGCATTTTAGTAGATTACACGTTCCCCCGCCCTCTAAATGTTGGTCCCCAACATTAATGCGACCGCTATAGCTCAAAAAAAAGAAACACCTCAATTCGAAAAAACTTGCCGCATAATACTATGTGATATTACAATTTATAGAACAGAAAAAAATATCCATCAGTGGTCTTGTTACTTTCTGGATCCAGGCTGATCCTTAGTAACTCCCTCTAGCCTCCACTGCAGTCTATATGTCTTAGCATTGACATACCATTAAACTGTTTGGAGGTATCATAAGTAAGAGCCTGCTGGAGAGACTAGTATGGACATCCACTGGTGCTTGGTACATGTAACAAAAAGGAAATATATCTTTATAAATTTTCTTAGAAATCATATAATTCTAATTCTAGATTGTTTAGCGAACAAGTGGTATGTAGAATTCCACCCTAAGTATTTTGCATATTTGAAATGTCTATTCTTTACCGTGGACTGGCTAATAGACGCCTATTGATCAATCCACGTTTGGACACAATAACAACTTTTTATAAAATACTGATACTTGTATTGTAATATCTTGCTTGTATCGACTAATTCAGCCTGCATGGGATGCGTCCACCCCATGAAAGTTGATCTTTATCATAATCATAATATCATCATTGTATAAATCGTCTCAGTAATATCTACAAAATCGTTCACATGGCTTATTTCTTTCTAGAATCATACTAGCTGTCTTTATATTATTTATTTATAGTCTCCTATTAAATATAGACTTTTATTAACTTGCATAAATACCGTCCTGTTCCCTATTATTTAACTAGAGTACCACTATTGCAGGTAATTATAAAAAAATTATTAATTATATTAAATTATCTGGTACATCTAATATTAAATTACGGTCCTGTTTATGAGACTAATATTTACTGGCTGCATTTTATGTCTCTTATTATAGCAGTTTATTTGACTCAGTAATACTTGTTGACTTATAAAAAAAATATGCTGACCCTTTATATTCTTTTAATCGACTTATTTATGCTTGCTGACCATGTTTATATTTAAAATTGTTTATCTTTACACAATTTACCGATTTTAGTTCCATGAAATATCGTACAGTCAATTATTCTAAAATGTAACATTAATAAATAAAAGGTATCTTATACTTTACGCTACAATATTTTCTTTCTTCCGGCTTGTCCCTCACTTCTTGGTGGCTAGATGGCGCCCTTTGAATACTGCTGAGAAAGTATCCATCTTTGCTTCGTGTCCTTTGTTGAGTATCGATATGTCTGCCCCATCTCTACTTGAACGAGTATTCGCCCAGAAGTTCTGGTGCTTGCTTCGTTTTTTTTTCCTTTGACTGGTACCCCTGTCAATTCGTCGAACTTTTTGACCTCCGGAAAAATGCTGTGATTGTCATTTCTTTCTACGGTGAATGGTGACGGTGGCGTTTTTTGCATTGTGTATCGCCTAGATCAAATAAATTATATTAAAATTTGTTAAATTGATGCAATGGCGATGATTTGTGTTCGATTTTTGCACCTTATGGTCGGTTTTATATTCCTGCCGAATGCAGTTTTTGCAATGTGACCAGGGATTTGCCTATGAAGTTTGGAACTTGGCAGGTGCTTTGAAGCGAAAAGGTAAGTGTTTTATTACCTATAATCATTATCTTTGGCCTCTTTAAAAATAAGAATAAATGCTAGAGCATATAAAAACTCTAATCCAAGGGTGTTTGATGCATGAGTTTGGATTTCTTGGAAACATTTCGCGTGACTGAGTTTGAGGTTAGAAAAAGGCGTGGTAAGGGTAAATGACCTTTTTCGCCATGTACTCCATGTGGGGCTTGAATATTGACAAGAAACATTTTATCAATGATTATTTATTCCATTCCAAGCTGTAGATGACGTGTATTACTGCTAGTTTAACATGGAAGTGGTTATGTGAAGATTAATTATAGCTTTTTTAGGTTACGGATGCATGGAATAGGAATAATAAGAGTCCCTGGAACTTAATGGCTTATGGTCTGGCCGAACTGTCATTGCTGGCTGCTGTGGCACCACATGTTTCAGTTTTCCCCAGTCTGTCCATGGAATGGTTTTCGTCATAACTACTGGATCCTCACGTCTTCTTTCTACAACCGTAGGTAAGTCATTAGATTTTATTGCGACGATTGCCTAGCTTTAATTTTATTCATGTTTGTTGTCTCGTCTTTTGATAATTATTTTCACTTCCTGCCAGATATTGCATGTCCTGCTGCTACTGCTTTCATTGTTGTGTTATAATTTATATCTGACTCCAAATATTTCACAATATTTAGATATCTTTTAACATTGTAATACTCTTTTCTCAGCTTTTTTTGTTATATTTTTCTTAAGCGTTTCTTCACTTTTTAGGTCTGAATTCTTGCAGAATCTGGAGACTTCTGTCGTAACTGGATAGCTCTTCAACTGGTTCCTGAGGACTCGATGAACTGCTGATGCATGCGCACATCTGTACCTTCTTGAGATGATTGGGCCAAACTTGCAAGGATCTGGTAAATTGATATGTGTTATTTACAGCTTATTATTTGATTCATATTCCTGATATATTTGCATTGTTACTCTATCCACCTATATTTATTATTTTATTGCTAATTTCTTTATATTACATTCCCATATCTTAGGTTTCCTTATTCTTTACTTAATCTGTACTTAATTCATTAGCTTTACTACTTCCTTATATATGTATGCTATATTTTTAAACTCATATTATATATACATCTTTGTATGTTTCCTCAATTGTTTCAACTTATTGATGCTTCTCAACAACTTTCCTTTAATTATTTCACCTTAGGTATGCAACTTTTCATACTTTACGTGAAACTTTATTCTATGTATTTTCATGCTTACGATTACATGACTAGTTATTTCATTACTTCCTTATCTATCACGAGGCAGTGACAAGTTAATCTATCTATGTCTCTATGCTTATCTATCTATGCTTCATATGTGACTAGCTTTATGTACAAAATATAGGACATTATATTATTATTTATATAACCATGTATGCTCTTTTTTAAACACATTATATAAACATGTTTTCCTTAAACATTTCTCCATTATTTCACCTTATGTATGTTTTACATACACAACTTTTGCTTATATATTGTCTCACTATGTATGCTTCTTCTTAAAACATCTATATATTTTTTCTCACTTTACATAAACAACTTTTCAACTTATGTATGCTTCTATTATATTCGTCATACTTTACATAAACATTTCTTGCTTATGTAACATTTCACCTGGGAACTTTGTCCTTTTTGAGCCTCTGTGGTACTAAAATTTTTGCTAACATCCTTACTGTCAGTATAGCTATTTCAGTCCGTACGTTCCACTTTCCGATGCCTAAATTAAGATAAACTTTCGTTGCAGTCTTATTTAGGCCGGAGAACACTTTACTTTATGATACTTCCTCGTATACACATATATTCCTCCTGTATATATTCTCAATACACAATTTTAATGGCAACTCAGTTTTTTCTGCTTTTCTCGATAACGATAATCATGCAACTGGGCCATTTACTTGTGCTTTATTGTGAATATCTTCACCTTATTTTCACCTATTTATTTTGCATACATAGTTTACTAATCTTCTCATTAATATTCACTTAACACGACTTATTCTAGTTTCTTTTTTCTTCATAACTCCTTCTATGTACTATGGTGTATTGTCTATTTATCTATAGTTCCTTAACCTCCTAAGTGTTTTTATCTATATATTTGTCTTAATAACACTTGGATATATATTATGCTTATTTATGTTTCACTATATACAACTTTTATTTACATTGAGACTTTGATCCCACCTCCCATTTTTGTTTTTGCTTGTTTCTTCTTTAGTTTCTTATTTCACTTGCGTACTTGTTCCATATATAATTTTATTTTCCTTATCTTTGTCGTCTTCACTAATTTCTCCTGCATCTTGCTCCATTGTTTCCTTTAGTTTCTCCTATACATATCTGTTGTATTGCTCCATTTTAATTTAACAATCAGTTGTATTTAATTTATTATCTTTTTCCTTGCAGATACGGACCTGGCCTTGGTCACACTTGCGGTTCTATTCTTGACCTTTCCCAGCTAGCGGTGGCGCTTGGATTGAATGACCTTGCAGCTTTTAGCATCCGCCTCAAGATGGCGACGTATATGCAGCAATGGACGTAGCTTGAACGCGCGTAGTTTAAAATTGCCTTATCATTGTAAATAAAATTTTTTGAATTATGTTAGTTTTATTGACCAATAATAAGATTTAACCGCGCGAAATAATACTGGCGCGTGTTTTGAATTTTTTTTTAATTATAATTTAATTGTTTTTTTTTTCTAACGACGTGTCAGGGGTAGCTTCGGCGCCTCCACCACGTGTCACGAGTAATTTTAGGGGTAGCTCGTTTATTTAAAGAATAACTTCTCAGAGAAGAGCCTCGTCGCGATTAGTACAATGACGGGGTCTCAATGCTTCCTTTAATCTACCACTGAATGTTCTACTCGTGAGGACACGCCTTGTTTAGCGTGCCGGGGGGGTAACTGAGGTAGACCCGGATCGCGTCACGTGGGGTAAGAAGAGATGATAAAGTAAGCACGTTTAGTTTATAACAATAACAATGTATTAACGATAAAACTTTAACAACACTTATTGGTCAGAGAAAATGAGATTCTATTATACCCGATTACTACGGTGCGCATGTTTTCTCGATTTGAGGTACTGTTTATAGGTCTTTGTTTACTGTCTTATAATTTATAGTTTTTCTTAAGGGCTGGGTTTTATTTAAGAGCACTAAGAGCTTTCACTAAACTTTTTAACTGACTATTTAGACACTTGTCTTTCTCAACACTCTGACAAACTTCTTGTCAAGACTTTACTATGGAGGTTGTGCAACCCCTGGTCCTAGCAGTCGTCAAGTGGCTAACCGGTACCAGGTTTGGTAGGAAAGGAATTGAACCTAAAGCAGTCGTATGACTAACTCTAGGAGCGGATAGAACCCAGAAGGCAGTCGTCAAATGGCTAACCTTGGGAGCTGGAGGTGAGATCAATGTCTGCCGAACTGAGGATTCGGTAGCGTATTTATATAAAACAAAGTGATGATCATTGTATGCATAAGGTTCAAAGTCGCTCCCGGTGATTGCTCGCGTTGTTTATAGTTTGCCTTTAATGTTTATATAACAATCTTCAAGTTCAAGTTCAAACTTGCGACAGGGTGATATTTGTTTAGTAGCTTATGCATTTTAGTAGATTACAATATTAAAAGAAAACTTTTAATACTACGTCATATTGGGAAAATTTTCGCGTTCAACAGCCTCATGTCTCGACGTATTTCTGAATGTTTGGCGTCTAAAGTGCATTATCCGCAAATTTCCTGCTTTAATAAGACAATGTCAAAATTCTTGAGGCCCATATAAGATCCAAGAAGACATCTTATATTTTCACACGAGAAGAAATAAACAAGTTTCTGACAGAGACCGACAATAGAAATTTCCAGGTAATGGAAGTGGTAACAGAGTGGAGATTGCTGGGATATGTCGTTAACAAATATGTGCGTCGTGGAAGTGAAAAATATATTTAATATTCAAAAAATAGTATATCTCGGAGATACAGCATAATTGTAGACAAAGGTAATGCCTCTTTCCACTTGAAATTAAAAAAAAATCATATCAAATTAAGACTTTCGGTTAAACGTCCCCAACAGCTTGTAAAGCTATCCCGCACAAAAATATCAAAATTGTCCAATTTCGATTGTCAAACGCTGAAGTCTATGCTGCTTTCACGTCAACTACTTTACTAGCCAATACTGGACCCAGTGGTTTAGCTGGAGACATGGAGGTAGGCTAGAAGTCTGATACAGTTTGGTCGGGATACACAAATTCTTTTATTATTGCTTAAGACCATAAAGAAGGGTGTGGTATTCTAATTAACCACTTTTAATGGACAGTATAACATAGGGTGGTTAGAGAAATTGAAACATGTATTCGGTATTGATATAATTTAATAATGCAGGTGTAAATTGCATTTAAATATAATGGAGATAAACAAACAATGTTTTCTTTGTTAAATAGAAAAAATATATATACAATTCTTAGACTAAAACTTTCAATCACTCATCATTCGTTCCAGTATAAAACTAAAATTACAAAAGGTTTCTTAAATTTAGAAATGTCTACTAAAGCGTCTTGATTGCTTGATTTAGAAATTAGTTTTTATCTTTATTATTTTAAGACTTCGTCTTCAACTTAGTAACTTTCACACATCATACCTTGTCCCTTCGACTGCTTTACCTGCCTTGCTTTACAGGAATTCGACCAGGAATGTCAGTCTGCCTTCCGCCATTTTATGTTCCAACGGGAACGGGGATGCTATCGTTTCTAACTTCGAAGAATTGCTTTTAAGAAGCACAAAGGAGGTCTTTGTCCAAACCTTGGACAAAGATAACTGAGGTGCACGAAATATTTTCTAATATTCGTGCATACAAGAGAAATTGGCCCAAAAAGGAACTTGACCTTTGCAGCAGCACGTTTTACTGCTATTTAAGCGAACGTCTTAACTGAACTGTGAGGCTAGAGAGCAGCTGGACTGATCTAGTACATTTTAGTGGATGTAAGACACTTTCAAACTAATTAATTGCCTCAAACAGAGCTAGGACAGGGCTAGATGTTTTTGGCGCGGAAACTAGGAGAGCTGTGACTAGACAGATCCTACGCGAATGAGTGTTTGCTACGCACTGACTTGAATTTCTTTCTTCGAGCGAGTCGCCAGCTGGCGCCACGATGAAATAAAAAGTGGGGATTTGGCGCTTTGCCGAATTCATTTTAAATTACAAGGGTAGAAGCTGTTTTCTTTCTTTATTTGACAGACTGATTCTGACGGAGACAAAAATACATTAACTTGAAAACGATTACAAACGTTTTCCATTACTAGTGAAAGTTGGCTCTATTGTAATCTCTTATATTGACAGCACTGCTGTACAGGTTCGAATTAAGGGATCGTCCGTCTAGGGTTGGACTAAGGGGTTTTGAAGAACGTGACATTTGCTGATTTAAATGTACAAATTGCATTGTACCCGGGGTGAAATAAATCTATTTTGTGTTTAATTACGGCTCATTCATTCTACATACATACAGGGTGTTCTCACCAAACTATACGGTGAAAAACGATAGTTTCTACACGTGTTGGGGTGTTTCCCCAACACAGTTAGTTACCGAAGGCTATGTTAATGATAGCCTTTATAACAAAAACCGAACGGCAAACTAAATTCTTTATAACAAGAAGAGAAATTCTTGCGCCATTCCATGGCTCAGCACATCAATTGATAATTACAAAAATTATGACCAACCCAAGTACAGTCACAGTGACCAAATAGCTACACGAGTTGTCACCAAATTTTGTAACTTACTTACTTACTTGCTTCCCTAGGGTTGTAAGAAAGTTGCATACCTCTCTAGGAAAGAAAAATGTATTTAGCCACCAAATCAATGTCATAATGTAGTACCATAATAGTTATCTAGCCTAGAAGAGCTAAATCTGGCAACCATCTAATTTAGGAATTATTATCATGCTACTCATGTCAGTCAATGTTTTTCTATGGTGTTGTTGCCATTACTTATTCATGCATAGTATGGAGATGGTTGTAGCTGGTTTTATGTAGACCGTGAAAAAAGGAATTTATCTCGAAATTTCTGTAATTACTTTAAGCCATCATGCATAACAACTAGTGGTCTCATGTGCTGTAAGTCAACTTTTCTAAAGTCTGTATGCTGGGTATGACTGAAATTCATCGAATTATTATCTTCGAAAATAACGGCAAGACATATGAGAAAATTACAGTTATTAATTATATAAATTAAAATATTTTGAATAATATAAAGATATTAAGATTTCCGATGTAGTTGGAATAATAATTTTCATAATACCTCTCTGAAAACTATCATTTTCGACGTCTCTGTAGAGCAAAGAAAGTAAGTCTTTTCGGTAAGGGCACGGGAAAAATTTTCCCGGTCCCTAATTAGGGAGCCGGAAAAGTTTTCCCGATCCCTGATTTTAAGTGCTAAATTTGCAGTTATTTAGTCACAGAATATGCATAAAGTATAATAAATTGGGTTAAAATTGTACAGCGATGCACTCTACAAGATTAATCTAGTACATTTTAGCGTCAATAGCCTTATTTTAAGTAAAATTATTTCATTTATTCTGACATTACTTGTCACAAATACTTCAAAATTAGCTGTCTATTCAATTACAACAAAGCATACAAACACATTTCTATAGCAACGCTTGATGAATATTAGATAAATACCTGTCTTGCTTGTCTTGTAAGTTTGACGTTTGCTTTCATTTGAATACAAAATCTATTATGACATGATTTTGGATAGGTAAAATTATAATAATTTTATGTTTATGTCTTGATTTCAAAGAGGTATTATGAAAAATATCGTTCATTAAACGTCCAGAAACAGCTTTTCCTGTGCTTGCACGACTTCCGGTGTTCGGCTACGCCTCACACCAGAAACTGTCGTCCGCGCATCGGAAAAGCCTAGTTTCCGGACTGGTAATGAAATATACTATTTCAGACCCCATGGAGCAGATCTGATGATTTCTTGTATTTGTCTCGTCTTGAGCTCTAATCCGGCAATTTTACTGAAGTTATACAGTAGCACCTTTATTTAGTTACATTCAGTATAAGTGATCTATCTCTCTTATCTGGTGCCGGTATACAACCTCGTTCCTTAGCCAGGAGTGAAATAGTATCAGGTCTCTCATGTTCTTATTATTTTTAACTCTAATTCATATTTTTTGTTTTGCGATATTTATGAGTTTTGAGCTAAGCATGTTATCATTTTCTCGATTGCTGTTCTACGATTCACTATTAGCTTAATATCATCCTAGTATTGCTCGTTTTTTGGCTTCTTCCAAACTTTTATTTATTAATTATATCAACTGTTCAGTATAGCCTTATATTATTCTTTTTCTCTTTACTTACCATATTCTTAAAGCTCGTTAGCCGTAATCCTGGCCCATCAGTCTAAGTCTGTCGACCGCTGAGTGAAATAGGTCAACAGACGAATAAAATTCACATTACCTGAGTTCTGCCTTTTCATTTCATTTGCTTTTCTTTCAACTGGTGTTCAAAATGACTGTGCTATTTCTCTCACTTCAGTAAGTTAAATATTTACACATTTCCTATGGTTTCGTCGTTTTCCTGCATTTTTATTAATGCTCTTGTTGTTCTGTGGTCACTTCCGATATCGTCGGATAACTTGTGTGATTTATTTTTGTTAATTAAGAAACCCTTCATCAAAATATGTTCTACTGAATCTCATCCATGTCTATTTTTATTATTATTATTCCTGAAATAAGAGAAAAGATTCATAAGTTTGATAATATTTAAATCAATCAGGCGCTTAATCCAAAATTAGTGATCAGGTCACCTAGAAAAGCTATTCGTATTTCGGAATAGAAAGATATGACCTAGTTATTTGTTTTTATTTATCGTATGGCTTGGGTTTCTACAGACATTCATCGTTAAGTATATACAGGTAAGAATGCAAAAACATTACAATTGTTACTTATATTGATTTAGAAGGTAAAATTATCTTAAAATTATAATTGAACACATACGAGCGTGTGACAAATAGACACTATCCACTATATAGAATAAACTTCTTGATACCAATTGTCTCTCTTCCAGTTGTATGTTCAGTGGGCTCAGCCATTCCAGTGCAGTAGGAGTAGGTACTCATTATAATGTCATTCCAGTCACCCTGGAATTTCCTAGTGGGGCATTCTTTGACGAGGTGGGCTACTGCGCACTCGCAACTCTGCCAGGGATTTACACCTGGCATGTCCAGTTCTCACTCTGTTTAGCCGGCACCAAGTGTTCCGTGTTAATTGCATGCCGGGGATTGCTTGAGTAGGGTCAAATTGGTTCTGATTATCGTGACACGCTTCATTGAAAGTTGTCCACTTTGGTCTCCAGCTTTCCTTTAGGTCGAAAGGGGAGGTTGATTGTGCCGTTTCATGAGTCCATATGTACTTCCTGGATCGAAGGCGGGAGTTCGGGATGTTACTTAACACTTGATGGATTGGTGTTTCTCTGGGGAATGAGGCGTCATTTATTTTCCTCCATTCGCGGTCCGTTGCCTATTGTCGTTTGAGATCAGGTGGTGCAATATTGGAGAGCACATGTAGCCAGGGTGTAGGTGTTGACTTGAGGATACCAGTTATAATTCGCATTGTGTCATTTAGGTCTACATCTACTTTCCCAGTGTGAGAGCTTCTGGTCCATACTGGAGCGCAATATTCAGCGACAGAATACACCAGTGATTGTGCTGCTGTGCGTAGAGTGCCTGCGTGCGCTCCCCAGCCAGTTTTCTAATTATGTTGTTTCTAGTTTTTAGCTTTTTTTCCAACAATTCGATGTGTCTTTTGAATGTTAGCGGTCGAGAGTAACTCCAAGGTATCTGGGATACTGGTTATGTTTTAGTCGTTTTCCAAAGAAGAAAGAGACATTCAATTCTCTTTTTTGCCAGACGATTATTTAGATGGAAAGCACTCACTTCTGTTTTATTTGCATTGGGGCAAAGTTTCCAGTTTTTAAAATATTTATTGATAGTCTCTAAGTCTCTGGTGAGGGTGTCTTCCCCCTCCTTGCTCTGAATTGCTAATGCGATGTCGTCAGCGTAGCAAATTTTTTGTGATTTGGTATCTCGGATGTCACTGATGTACAGATTAAAGAGGAGTGGAGATAGTAGTGGAGGCAGTCTGTTTTTAATGGTAAAGGATTTGCTTGTCGTATTTCCCGTAACTACCTTAAAATATCGTTTTCTCAGCATATTTTCTAGCAGTGAAGTCATTTTGAGGCAGGGTATAGTTCTTTTCAGCTTGTGTATTAGGCCATCCATCCATACAGTATCATAGGCTGCGGTTAAGTCAATAAGAGCCACTGCGGTTTTCTGCCCTCTTTGAAATCCTGCTTCGAAAGCAGTTGAGGCCACTACTTGTTCGCAGCAGCTTCGGTTTGGGCGAAATCCTACTTGTTCCGGGGGTATCACGTTATCTATTAGTTGGTGGATTCTGTGGCAAATGAGTCTTTCGAGAAGTTTGTAGCAGACACTGAACAAAGCGATGGGGCTGTAGCTGGTCGGGTCATTACCAGTTTTTGTAGGTTTTAATATGGCTAGAGTCTGGGCCATCTGAAATTCCTGCGGGATCCGTCCTCTATTGAGCAAGTCGGTATAGAATTGTGTCAGCCATCTTCGTGCCACTGGGGCGAGGTGTTTAGTAAACTCAGCATATGTTTTATCAGGGCCACCGGCCTTTCTTAATTTGAGCGCTTTTATAGCCTTATTTAATTCAGGAACGGTGAAAACTGCTGAGATCTGTGGGTCGACTGTTAGCTCTTTGTTTATTTCGTACTTTCCTGCTTTTTGAAATACATTCCATTGGCACTTTCTCCGCTCGGTTTTTAATGTGAGAGGCAATCTGGGATGACGGTAGTCCTGGGCTTTGGTTAAGTGGGGGTGCTGCAGAACCCAGTTTGCGAAGGAGGGACCATGCTTGCCGACTGCTTCGTGTGAAATCTAAATTTTCTGTTGTGTCTGTCCATCTTTCCCTTCTAGAGTGGTTTATCGCTTGAATCAGTTGTTCTCCTGTAGTCGGGTCTTCTGTCTCTTGGTATTCTTTGTAAAGAGTTTCCGTCTCCTAATTCCAATATGGGATATATTTTTGTCTAAATCCGCGGGGGATATTTCTCTTGACTGTAGCAACTAGGGTTCCTGTGAATCGGTTATAATTTTCTGCTATTGGGGGTATCCAGCGCAGGTTCGAATCGACTTCTCTAGTGTAGGCCTCCTAGTTTGCTTTTCTAAAGTTCCACCTGGGTTTCTGGATGGATTTTATTGTTGGTACCTGTATCCCTATATTAAGTACAACTGGTTGATGTTGTGTACGTGGGAGCTCAGATAGAACTGTCCTTGTGTGTTTGAGAGGTTCACCTGACGGTTCAGTAGTGGCGATGCAGAGATCGGGGTTTGTTTCACTCTGCCATCTGGCTGATCTAAAGGTTTTCAAGTGTTTCGCATCATACCAACCTAACTATACACCAGCATGTGAATTATCGCGTTGTCGGTACCCTGACGAGCTATGGGTGGATTCTTTTCATAATCCA
>MU186344.1:517-45022 GCA_016904865.1 Pissodes strobi
ATACTTTTGTAAGGTAAAACTACCCTTTAGGATAGGCAGAATATCCAAGAAAGATCATTTACCAATCAAACAAGCAAGCATGTTTTCATTCAGTATTTACGAATAAATATAAAAAGAACCAACGGGACGAAAAATATGACATCCCTTACAGACACTAACAGCAACTATAGCAGCGCTCAAACTGCATCCAAAACATGCAGAAAAACAGCGCATTTCTGCAGCATAGAGATTGAGAGTATACAATACTGTTATGATATAACGACTTTTATTGGACAGCACAGACATACATTTTAGATGCAGGCCTATACTTGCAATAAAGTTTCACCGGTTTCTCACGGTCCATGGATTAATGTTATAAAATGACTAAATACGAAGGGGTTTTAGATAATAATAGTAACCCATATTGAGACATTGATTGGTTTTTGTACACTAGAAAATATTACATATTAAAATGTGGACTCGTGGTAAATAAAAGTTATGTTGGTTTGACAGTCAAGAAAAACTTTCCTAGCCAAAACTCTCATATCATACGAACTGTGATACTTTTACTTGCAAATGGCTCTATAAATGATATCTGATAACATGATGTTTTGGGGATACAAGAATCAACAGAAGTGATGCCCAAGAATGAAATGGCGACGGCTGCCAAAAAATTGTTTGCCGATGCGATAACTGCAAATAGAGAGGGTTGGTATAAGATAAGACTACCATGATTGGTCATCCTATATTGCCTATTAAATACAACAATGTTACCAAGAGAAGTCTGGATAAAACCTTGCAAAAGTTCGAAAATGACACTTTGGTTTTACGATAGAGAGAAGTATCCTAAGAATTGGAGTTGATGAACATCATCAAGAAGACAGTAATAAATATTAGGCAAGGGCAATTCTTACCCCGTCTACTAGTGGTTAGAGAAAGTTCCACTACCGTAGTCCGCCCAGTGTTTGAAGGGTTTGCACGTGAAAATGAGAAACCGCTAATAAATGCTAAAGAAAATGATTCAATTTGAATTAGTGCATTTTAAGGGTGAATGAACAAGGATAATAATTAAGTGTTCTCCGGAGATATACAGGATCGCTCCTTTTTTACTTGGGATGACTATAAAATATCACTTATTCAAGTGTCTGGAAATCTGCTTGCTGGCAGGTGAGAATATACTAGGAAAACTATATCAAAGCTTGCCAAGAGCTTTTATGTTGATAACCGAGATGCTAGTATTCCAAACTACGAGGCTTGAAACGATTCTATTGTGGAAAATCGGTACAACTAAAGGCAGAAGTACAGTTTGAGCTAAGAGGGTGGGAGTTTTCTGGTAATTATAGCAGTAAAGAAGGCTATGTATATGTCCTTACATTAAAATTGTGTCCAAACGAAAGAGTCCTAGCAATTAACCTAGATTTGCATAAACTAAAAAGAGATAATATTACTGTGACAAAAAGGAAACTACTATAATTAGCACAAAGATATTTAATCCGATAGTATATACGTCTCCGACAATTTTAATTACAAAATGATGGCTAGAAAAAAATATAGGAAAAACAAGACAACAATAGTTACACTGAAGTTGATAAAACTATATAGCCAATTTGCTATATATTTTATACATTGAAAGTCCTGATTGGATAAACATTAGAGAATCAAACATGGAAGAAATCAGTATACATGCTTTTGTGCCCGCTTACAAACGACATAATGCCTCATATGCCGCCGTGGTATTCTGTAAAATAGTACAAAAGAGAAATGTGTCAGTTTATTTGTTGGCAGCCTAATTTAGGATTGCACCCATATAAAAATTAGCGATCTCGTTAGCAAGAAGAAGCAACAAATGGAGCCAGACTTAATGAATTAGTAATGGAAAATATCACAGCTAGCTATGACAGCTTCTTTTGGAGTGATTCATCAACAGTTATACAGTGGATTCAATGCACTGATTAATGGGGCACATATAATATAGTGAATGACAGTCGTAAACTGACACGCGCACTTCAGTGGCACAGGGGTGTGTAATCCTACAAACCTTCCACACCGTGGGTGTTTACCGATGCAACTTTTTAAATCAGGATAGAGAGTGCGGCTGGTTATAAAAAAATAGAAAATCTGTCATCAGAAAATGCATATATCAGTGAAGAAGAAGTCAACACAGAGATAAAAAGGAAATCAGTAAGGATACTGCAAAATTCAGAAAACAATGTTTGTTGATATTTCACGTACTTTGGTGAAAAAAAGGAAACTATTCGAGAACGGTTAGGGTTAAACTCAAGATTTTCCAATAAACAAGATTACAGAAGGTTAATCTTTTCAAATGGTATTACCAGCTAGATATCATTTTACTTTTAAAAAAGCAAAATATTATTCGTGAAGTAAGGACAAGTTGGTCTCATCGGAAGAGATTATTCAAAGTGTGCGAATAGATTGTACGACCAAAAATTGACCTGATTTTGGGAAAATATGGTCACAGCCAAGATACGTGTTAAAGTGAAGCCTGGTGAGTTGTTGCGGCCGATGCAACGCTTATTTCCACTTCAATTTGAGGAAGCCGTTCTAAGACAGCAAAAAGGTGCTATAGCAGATGAATCTCTCGAGAATCAATCTAATCTGATGAGTGAAGAGCAGGACGAATAGCTTGTCGTGAGTTTGCTGAGCAGAAATAAGAGAGTTAAATTGAGTAGAGCGTAAGAAGAAAGAAAAGCGTTACTCGTAGTAGGAGCATCATAATATATTTAGACATGATTTAATTATTATGTGTGATGTTAATATTTTAATATTCAGAGTAATTTGGACAAATTAGAGACAACATTTTTCACGTTGAGAATGTTATAATTCTGTTGCATATATTTTAATCGAAATAATTACTTAATCAGTGACTTATTGTTTATATGCACAACTAATTTCGCTAAGATAAAAATGTGCCCACTCAGCATCTTTCCTTAATGAGTAAAATTGGTGCGCAAATGTTATGATTGGATATTTTAGCCGGCATTGAGCCTCTTATGTTTTATTTTACATGTACTGCTAGGCTTGTTTTACTTTGTTTGTAAAACTGTTTTACTTGTTTGATGTATTGATCGGGATATAACTTTTGTACCAAGATCGGTGTCTTCCATTTTGAATTAGAACCGCCGCCAGCCGGAGACACCTAACACATTTCATCTTTAATAAAATAACAAATCTTTTGCGATTTCAAAAACAACATGTAGTGAATTCAAATTCTCCAACAAATATATAGAAAGCAAAATATACACTACCATCATTGATATCAAATCAAAGCATGTACGGTATGGTGATTACTTATCAATGGGTCGTTATATTTTGCATTCAATCTTCGCTCTTTTGTTTCTAAATCATCCATGTATATTGTCCTTTTAAACAAGACTGACACAGAACTGAAAATGATTTCAAAATATGGTTTGTGAGGGTTATGGTGTTCCATTTTGCTTGAATACACACGCAAAACTAGCAATACGAAGGGGCATCTGGGGCGACCTTATCACAGCCGTCCAAGTCTATTATCCACAATTGACAGTAATTTTCAGGTTTTTATCGTTGAAAGCAGCCATAGTTGAATATAAAAATATCGAACAATGCGTAATGTATATATAAACAAAGCGGGTTTATACCTAGTGGTTTGGAAAAATACGTATGTACAAAATTGGTACTTGTTAAAATAGTTCTGGCTCTTTGGAATATTTAGACATTCATTTAATATATATATAGGAAGTATTTAATAGAACCTACATAAAAGTTAAATAGATTTTCCATAGCATGTAAAGGCACACATCCACCTAGTTCAAGATAAAAATCATAAAAAGTGCCTATTCGTGCTGAACTTTTGGCAAATTGAAACATTAGCTAATTTTAAAAGCCGGACGAATCGAGCGTGAAGTAATGCCCAAGTAGACTATGCCATTTTAAAAGTTCTTGTTTTATATCGACGTCTTAAGGGAATTAGGAGTCACTTGCCGGAAGTCGCATTAAATCATCAGCTAATAATCACTAACGTTTTTTTAGTCACGTAGAATACGCCTTGCCTTGCATTGTCGACTATTAAATCACTTGCCATTTTTTAAATTTCAACAGATTCCAGAGATATGTCACTTGTCAGCTGCCTCCATAAATCCTCGGCCTTTGCGATGGCTATCATTTCGATCAGAGATGATCAGGTGTATTCGAAGATGGCCTTAACCCCAAAATACTATCAGACGTAAAAAAACCCACAATTTTAAATTTGCACTCCAACTGCTAACAATGCTCTTTTTAAGGTATAGTATAGACATTCTGCACAGTTTAGAACAATCCTACGAGTAAATGTTCTTGTCGAACTTTTCTAAAATCACTCACTTACGTGTGGATAGTATTAAGAGATAATTTTTTAATGCGAAAGCATGACGACGATACAAGAATTTTATAGTGTGAAAACGAGTGGAAAAGGTCTAACAGATACCGAACTTGAACAACTCTTATATGAAAGTAGTGACAGTGAAATGTTCGATAATGGTGTGGCTCTGACTATAATCTATGCGACCCGAATTACTTGCACGAAGAAGACAATCCAGAAGAAGCCTTAGAAACATGTTTGAGAGAAGCTTTTGGGAGTTTTTATTCTTTTTCCACTAAGAGTTAACGTTGGTTTTAATTATTCTAGCTTCATATGAAAAGTTATTGTTAATAGTACTACTATAATATATTGTTTGTTTTTTTTTTCATTATATGCAAACTTTACGTGTCGAGAGTATTCAGCGATCTTTCAATAACGATAGTGTTCTAGGGTTAATCGGAGACCAGCGGCTGCGAAAAATTTAAATAAAGTTTTAAGAGTGCACCATCTGGTATAATACGGTAAAGAATTAAACTGATCTCAAATCTAAAGAAATATTTTACCAAGCATCTAAACTATTATTTTTTAATAAGGTAATGTCTGTTTTTCAAAATTAAGCTCTTGCTTTTTCATTAAGTTAATCCCAGATGTAGGGAACTATTTTTCAATTTCCATCTGTATACAAACCTGTCTAAGGCTGAGTAAATCTGTAAGCAGACCTGTCTGAAGCGGTATATAGACCCGTATAAAGCTGTATACAGTTTTATACAGCCGTATATCTAGCTTTATGCAGGTCTGTATATAGATCTGTTTAAAGTTGTATAAATCTCTAAAGCTCTATAAAATATATTTGTCTAAATGTGTATACAAACCTGTCTACAGAGGTATAATGTTATAGACAGCCTTATACAGTTGTGAATACAACTTTAGACAGGTAAGTATACAACTTTATGTAGGTCTGAATACAGCTTTATAAAGGTCTATTTACAGACCATTCAAAAACTGTATATAGACCTGTAAAAACTTGTATGTTTCGCATAAAACTGTATAGAATTTAGACATTTCCAATCATCTAAGGATTTTGATCTACTGTACCAAAATTTCAGACATTTATCATATTCAAAAAGAAAAATTGATTTTGAGAACCAAAGGTGCTATTTCACAATCAAATTATTTTTTTCAAATGTAATACTGTTCCAAAAATATTTCTCTTGATTAAAAATTAATTTAAATCCTTAGTATGTCGTACTCTTAAAAGATTGATAAAATAGTTAGATTAAAAAGTAAGAGCTTAATTTTAATATCAAGACATTTATCTTATTCATAAACAATAGTCTAGATGTTATACCATTAAAAGCTTGCTAAAATATTTCTCACGAACTGGTTATATTCTTAAAACCTGATAAAATATTTCTCTAGGCTGAATATTTAAAAGCAAAACCTTAAATTTAAACACCATGGGGGGGTCATATTCATATTTATATTAAAATACAATAACTTAATCCATGAAAACGATTTACATTAGTCGAAAGTTTGTCTCAATCTTTCAAGATAATCAGCATTAGCGAAAATCAGGTTTAATACCTTGGAAATGATTGACATAAGCCGAAACCAAGGATAAATCAGCTGAGCAGCATATGCCAAGCTTTGTATAGATCCCTGAATATGACTAGTATTTGCTAAAACCTAGTATAAATCGATCAAACCATGCCTAATAGTCAGCATTGGCCATAACCTTATCTAAATCCCTAAAACAGACTAATATTCGCGAAAATCATGTATAAATCTATGAAGATGACTTACATTAGCCCAAACTGTTTAATTCTCTGGAGATGATCTGTATTAGCTAAAATCATAGACCTTGTTAATGTTTGACTTTAGTATAAATCCTTGAGGACGACTTACAATAGCTGAAACTTGGTCTTAATCCATGTATGCAAACCTGTATTAGCCGAAGTCAAGACCAATTCCTGGAAGATGGTTAGCATTAGCCGAAACCAATGCTGAATCTGAGAAGATGTATTACATTAACCGAGATCAAGTCTAATTCCTTAAAGATGTCCAGAATTAGAAGAAACCATGTCTAAATATCTGAAGATGTATAGATCGGACCAGGTCAAAATCTCTGAAAATGTCTTACATTAGACGAAAGCTTGTCTAATTTCCAGAAGATGATTAATATCGGCCAAAACTCTCTCTGAATCCATGAAGACGACTCGTATTACTTCAGATCTTGTCTAAATTCCTGAAGGAGATCAGTATCTAGCCTGGATCCCTGAAGATGTTGTGCTTTATCGAAATCTGGTCTCAATCAGCGCAGATCCCTGACTTTAATCGAAACATGGTATATAAATCCATGAAAATCTTATATTAGTCTAAATAATTTTAAAATACTTGAAGATAACCAGTGGTAACCGAAATTTAGTAGAAAATTTGTCCAAAACCCTGAAGATGATCAGTATAAGTCGAAACCGTGTCTAAATCCCTGAAGATGTCTGACTTTAGTCGAAACTTTATTAAATCCCTAAAGATCATGAGCATTATCCGACACTTGCTCTAAATCTCCGAAGATATCCAGAAGTAATTGAAACCTTGCCTAACTTCTGAATATCATCGGTATTAGCCCTGAAGATGACCAAACCTGCTCAAAAGCGTGTCCAGAATTGGTCGAATATTTGGCTAAATCCCCAAAGATGGCCAGTATTGGCCGAGACTAGCTCTAAGCACTTAAAATGTATGATTAGTCAAAACCTTGGCTAAATCCCTGAAGATGATCAGCATTAGTCGTAATTTGGTCTAAATATATATTAGGCGAAAAAGTATCTAAATTCCTGGAAATATTTTGCATTACCCAAAAGCACCTCAAAATCCTCGAAGATGACCAGCAGTAGCCGAAACTTGTCTGAATCCCTGAAGATTGTGAGCATTAGCTGAAACGTAGTAAAATTTACTGAATATGATTAGTATTGGTCGAAACATAATCTAAATCCCCTGAGGCTGTTTGACTTTATTCGAAACCTGGTCTAGATTCCTGATGATCAGCATTAGCTGAGGATGTCCTACATTAACCGAAATCTTTAAATGATATAAATCTTGATAAAGGACGTCATGATGGCCGAGAATTTATGGTTGTACAAAATTCAAGGTGATGGGCCTAGAATCACTTGGGTGGACGAGTCACGAATCCTGACAGATGACATAAGAGTCAAATCGCCGCGGATGGAGATCAGTAAATGAAATCAGGTGTAAATCTAAGAGGAACTACTACGTTAACAAAAAACCTTTAAAATGATATTTCCCACGCGGACGAATTTATGATTCGACCAAAATTCGGTGTAGCGGCCAACTGAGGGGTACTCCGAGTTTTTTAAGTAGTTTTGAAATTGGTCGATTTTTCAAAAAAATAATTGAAAATGAACAAATTTAACTAACGAAAGCTTGACTTGGTGTGGTTCAGAAAAAGTAAATTTTGGAGAACCATTTCATTTTAATGTTGAAAATAAATTGTTGAAATCATTTTATTGGCCAACACTCATGTGGGCGGGATAACCAGGTAGAGGCGCTGGCCCCAATGACTGCCACCAAAAACGGGTTTGTTGAATGAAATGCCGCCAAGCCGCAAAACCGGTATCCCCGGTTTATTTTTATATAGTATGAAATGAGCGCTGAAACTTTTCAATTTAAATAATTTTATTGTTTGGGAAAATGTTTTTTTACATTTATTACACATTGGCTTTTGTGATGAACTTACTAGTTTCTATTTTTCATATAACTGAATCGATGCAGTAATCGAAGAAAATAGATAGACATTCAGGAAGTATTTAAAGCGGAAAATAATAAACAATAAAATTCTATTTACTAAAAGTAAATCGTTTTGAATTGATATAAAATTTTACAATGCAAACTCGTTATTTTTAACGCATTCACAATTAGGAACAATAAAAACCATAAAAAATTATATTTATAAAAGTTGATTATTCGTTGCCTATTAAGCAAAAAAGTAAGGCATTACTTTTTTTTTATTTACTATCGTTATAGAGATTTAGATAAAAAAATTAATTTACTTAGTTCAAACAGTTATTTTATTTATTTATTTCTTCTTTTAGAAACAAGAGAGTTAAAATATTCTGCAATTTTATCCTTTAATGCACCCTAAAAATTAAATTAAATTCCGAAGTTATCCGGCATCTGAGTTTAAATATACATGTATCAAATTATTAAATAAAAAGCCCCCTGTTATTTAGAGTTTAATAATAAAATTAAATATTTTTTCAAAAGAGGAGGAGGTAAGACATAAGGTGATTAAAAGCTCAAATCAAAACTCTTACCACTTTGGATACGTCTTTATTTAATATGAGTTCAGCATATATTAATACTAATTTATGTATACATAATAATATAATATCGTTCCAGATTAACAAACAGAAAATGCTCAGAAATTTGAATCGCTTGTAGTCATTTTTTGTTTAACAATCAGATTAAAATATCATGAATGTTCTTTACAAAATATATATTGTAGGTTATTTGCTCTAGTTATATAATTTTTGAAAAAAATTCGGGTATAGGGTAGTGAAACAAACAACATTCGAGTAAAACTACATTTAGTCGAAAACAAAACAATCTGCCTCAATTAACTAAACAACCTATACAACATAAATTTATACTAAAGAGCAATTATATAAGATAAAAATACGCATCTGTGGGAGTAGTTTGTTGTTTCGGACAACTTCTGGTTTGATCCATCTTTCCATGTTCACTTGCATTATTTCCATTTGAAATCATTATGGAATCATGCATTTAAATGTTTAAAGTTTTGTGTTACTGTCTACCAGACTTGCAAAGTATAGATGTTGTGCAAATAAGTAATAAATTAAATACAGTTAAAGAACTTTGAAACCATAATAATTTTTTTTCTATTTTCAAACAGATCTTGTTAATATAGCTATTATTGTGATAAAACTGACGTTTTAAGAGATTATTAGATCGACTGCAACTCCATAAATAAGTTCTTATAAATATAACCTAAACATCGAAAAATAATAATTGGACTACATGAACCTACATACAACCTAATAGCATATCGCCATTCAATAAGATTCAACTAATAAATTAATTTTAACCTTATTTAAAAATATGAATTTGGACCCATATAACATGATTCACAGATCTCATTTATATTATTGCTAACTGCTGAATTTTCTTAAACCCCATTTAAGGGGAAAATATTTCGCACCACTGCGGAAGACATACTTTGTAGGCACAACAATCAAAGAAAGCTTCTTGCCTAGGGTATATTTGTTTTCAAAATGATGCTCTCGACTATGCTGTCTCTGGAGATCGCTCGCAGGTAGCTATGTCTGTTAAATCGCTGTTACCTGAAACGAATTAAAAACTAATGTAATTTTGACTTAGTTTCTAAAGGAAAATTTTATGTCAAAAACTGCAGCAATAATTATAAAAATGCAAATGTAAAACCACGCGATAAAGTAAATTTAAGGATAATTATCGGGAATACACCAAGGTGTCATTGTTCAACCTAGAGTGCTCTTTTTAACACACCAATATAAAAACTTTTAATATTAATTAAATACTTTAATGAATAACTAGCTTGCTAATTTAAAAAAAGAACCGAACTCAAAACGTCTTTGTGTCGAGAGAAACAGATATTATTCTTATAAAATATTAATTTATTGGCAGAAATATTTTGAAAAATTCTATAATGAAAATTGCTCAGAATATAAGATCGATGGTGTTACCATTCATAAATAGGTAGGTACTCGAGTCATATTTTCAGTTCATTACACACACGATATATATAAGAGGTATTGTTTTAAGAATAATTTGGTTAGACCTCTTTCACACTATCAGGTTCGCCGGTAAGGTTTTGAACCGGACAGGATCCTGAAGTAACATAAACATATCGGGACGCAATCAGGTTTTCATCAGGTCCGGTTTTGTGTTGATTAAAGAACTTTAGTCTACGTTTCGGTTTTCTCGGTTATGGATGGTAACGCGGTTATAGCTCTGTGGTATGTATACAGAAAGCGTAAAAAGCAAAGTAATCGTAATAGGGCACATTGGGTACACCATCTGTTTCAAACACGTGATGAGATTGGTGCCTTTCAAATTCTGTATGAAGAATTAAGCAGTGACGAAAAATTTTTGTTTAATTAATTTAGAATGTCTGTTTCGTCTTTTGATGAATTACATACTAAATTACAGCCAGTTTTACAGCGTCAAAACACAAAAATTAGGAATTGCATCAGTCCAAAAGGAATGTTTAGCTTAACTATCAGGTAATAAAAGCTTTATTTAGAATATTTTTCTCTAACAATATAAAACGAAAATGTGAGAATTAAAACAAAACTATTTTCCTGAGTGAAATCCACATCAGCCAATAAGCAGTAAACATTTTTCTTATAATATTATAAGGATGAACATAAAATAGTATTCAAAAAAATGTTTTTTCTTTGGTGAAGAGTATTTTTTTATAATGTGGTAAAGTCTATGTGCAACTTGACACAAGAGTCCAAGAAGTTGTGAGGTGTTTTGGTTATGTGAGAATTGCTGAATTGGAGTGAATGATTGATGATAAGAATACTTAAAATGCTGGAGTTAGGTAAAACGATTGCTGTGGTATGTCTTTATGGAATGGTTGGTTGCCTTCTTGCCTGTAGTGCATCGTGGATGAAGTTGATGGTAAGTTTGTCATACTGGAGAACCGTGTAGCTGATAACCTTTTTTTAATATTGCGGATAAGCTCTAGCACTCCCATCTGAAAGTCAATAGTTTCTTCTTCGTTGAAGTCCTCTATCGTTGGCAAAAAAACCATGCAGAATGAAAAGTGATGACTTTCAGTTTTCTCTAGTGCCGCCAGAATTTTCTTCTCAACTTCATCAGATTGCCTTTTCTTTTTATTAGACTGGTGAATAGTGGGAGTAGATGAACATTGAGAAGTGTTGGCATCATCTGCGTTAACAGCAGCTTCCGATATTTTTGGAGGAAAAGTATCACTAGGTATATACCTTCGATAAAGCACATAGACTAAACCTGAAGGCGGTAACCGGACAAGTGTGAACGCGCAAATAAGCTGCATACCACACCATCACTTTGTCAGGCGTCAGGGAACCTGATGCTTCAGTCGCCCCATACGGCTGCAACCGGTCGCCGAACCTGAATCTGATAGTGTGAATAGCCACATTTAAATAAATGTTCCATTACTTATCCGGCTTTCTTCAGGTTCGAAACATGACGGGCTAAACCTGATAATGTGAAAGAGGTCTTAGGGTTATTCAAAAACAGTTCGAAAAACTAATTAATACAATTTTTAGAAAATTCCCTTTGAAATAAATATTATGGGTCACAAATTTAGAGGAGGTTTTCATACACTAAGAAAAAAATATTGCATTCGTTCTAAGCACTCAGATTTTCTAAGATTGTTTAAGGTCAAATTTAAACGCCCTATATTTATAAGAAACACTAATACAAAACTTACATAGTGAGGACTTACACTGCCGCATTGTATGACAGATAGAAACATTAAATAAATACATTGCCATCCAAAAATTTAATATTTCAACACCTTTTGCTTTTGTCCTATTCCGTCAATGGTAGAAAAATAATTTGAAAACCGGACCATTATAATAACTCGAATAAAATAAACTTGGGTCCAAACCAAGCATTTCACAGCGGCATTTTTAGAGTCGACTAATAAATTTATAAACATAAATATTTTAATAAATATAGGCGATAGGAGATCTATCCAAAGCGTAATACATAATTTTATTATAAAAAAATTAATAATGTAAGATGAGCAAACAGCATAAATACAGTGTGTCCAAAAAAGTATGCAACATATGGGAAACTTCTTTATTATTGAATTCTCAGAAAATTTGGTGCTTGCCCTAAAATAGTAAACGAGTATTTCAAATTTTACGTACTGCATTTAGTGCGGACGCAAATGTCATTTTTCCGAAATCGTGTCAAGAGTAAAATACCTTAATTTATAAAGATACAGCAAAATCTTATAAAGAAAAGTTCTTCAAATTAAAAAAGTAATCTAAATATGAAATTTGAGTTAACTACATAAAAAAAAAGAAAAATTAAAAGTTGATGTACTTAACTCAAATTTCATATTTAGATTACTTTTATAATTTGGAAGAACTTTTCTTTATAAGATTTTGCTGTATCTTTATAAATTAAGATACTTTACTCTTGACGCGATTTCGGAAAAATGACAATTGCGCCCGCACTAAAAGCAGTACAGAAAATTTGAAATACTCATTTACTGTTTTAGGGCAAGCACCAACTTTTACCAAAAATAGAATTTTCTGAGAAATCAATAATAAAAAAGTTTCCCATATGTTGCATACTTTTTTGGACACGCTGTATATTGGAGGAATAATTTGACATGATTATGCAAAGCAATTAGAATACCCAAATTATTAATTATTAATTAGATCAATATCAATCTATCAATAATAGAAGTATCATATTTTATTGATAGTTCTGGTACTGGTGGCATTTACCGAATTTAATATTTTACTTATTTCTAACCTAAACTACCTTTATTATATATAAGAAATTAAAAGAGCAGTACTTAAAATATTAAAATAATCTACAGGGTGATCATGGGCGCCGGTAGGTCAAAGTTAGTCTTTGTGCCACGCCGAATTGTTACCTAAAAGTCGTTAAAATCGTTAAAAACACGCCTTTCACGAGCGGATGAAGCGGATTTTAATAAGCATTATTGACAAATTTCCCAAGTTAATTAAACGTAAAAAAGTAAAGCTGAGCAACAGGCAATAAAAGTAAACTGGAACTGGACCCGCTCTTGATGATAATCGAATCTGCAATCGTTAAAACTCTTCTTCTTTTTCTTAGGTTAGGTTTAATTTATATAATTTAAAAAATGTATTATTTGTATACAAATGTTGCAGAAACTTATGAGGGGGCCCCCCCTCATAGATCCGCCTCTAGGGCAAAGTAAAGATAGATTGAAACTTAAATATTTTTATTGTCAAAAATACATATATACGGTTGCGGTTTGCTAGACTTTAACTTAAACTTTACTAGCGTAACTTTGACATAATTTTGTATTGGACATATATCTAACCTAAAAAGTATCCTATATACGATGGATGTACATACCTATATTTTCCTAATCGAAGAAGAGTAATAGCAGATTTCTTCTCTTTTGTGAAAATCGATTTACTGCTTTTTCAATAACTGTCTCTCTCCTAAACGCTAAGCATACAGAGACCAGAGAGTCTTTCCTCAGACATGGCTGATCTCAACCAGGTTTGTACACGTCGCAGGGTACTGAAAGATCTTTCAATTGTAAGAATATAGTCAATGTAATTTTCAGGTACCTATGCATGTTTCACTGAATTTGAAATGTACTTTTGTAGGAAGCGTTATTTTAATACTCAAGGGGGGGGGGGGCAACCGCCCCTTGACCCCTGCCGGCGCCCATGACGGATACGTATTTAAAAAACTAAAGTTTGTAATACATCTGCATTATACACGGTAAAAATAAAAATGCAATTGAACGAGTAAATTCTAAATTAAAAACTAGTATGGATGAAGGTGAGGTCGGTGTAGTGTTATCATGTTTGTTATAATAACAAAAATACAAACCCCAAGGTATATGTCTAAATCCCACTTTACACACAACACATAATGAAGTGTATGTGTAAACCCTCCCTTTAGTGGTATACTAAATTTGATAGAATACAACTTGTTGGTTTTACAAGATAAAAACAAAAAATTATAAAAATTTTACCTTTAGCTTGCTATATATCAAATATGAAACACTTTTATACTCCACGCTAAAATGGGCTTTTTAATATAATTTGCTCAGAAATAGTAATTTACTTTTTTCTGCTCATATGGAAAATGCTACATACACATGTACCGAGCCAAAAAATACATTAGGTAAGACAATTTTATATGTATGGCCTAGTATATATGTATCTGCAATAATTTAAACTAATTTCGTTGAATCCAACCAATATTTTATAATACAGTGTTGTTGTATTGACAGTTAACTAACAATACTTTTTAATTCCCTTTATAATGTAACAATGTGCTAAATATAAAATTTGTCTTTCAAACTTTAAGAAAAGTAATCATTGATACACAAGAACTAACCTGAATTAACTCTCCACTAGGCACATCTTTCCACGTCTTTAATAGAGAACTTAAAATCTTAAGTAGACTTGCTGCATAAAAATTATGAAGACTTTCTGGAAGGCATCTATAAAAGAAAAACTATTTTAGCACATTATAATCTATTTAATCCTGTTTTATAGGATATTATAAATAACGCAATAGATAGGAATAATTGATTTCAAAACCGCCAAAACGAACGTCAAGATTTGAAATTTGTTTATTTAATTAAATTTAATATTCATTCCATACATTAGTCGTCCTTCCTTATACATGCTTATACATTACAAATTAACTATTCACGAATAAAAACGTTTCATAGACACCTAGATTTATAACATCTGAATGTACAGGGTGTCCCATTTTCGATGATATTACGCCCACATAACATTTTTGCATGCTTAGCACCTGATAATAATATTCTTGTGTGGCATGAAGATATGCTAAGAATCCACCTAAAAACATTCAGGATCAGCATAGCATATGCTAAGAATATATTACAGGACACCAGTATCAGGTGCCTATATATGTGCTATGCATGTGATGTACAACTGACTAAGAATGTGCGCATTACATTATTGCAAAAAATGCCTGTCATGTCCTCAAAAGGTATTTTTTCATAAAATAAAAAAAGCAACGGGGTTTGAACCCGGACCGCCGCTGATAGCCGCTGAATTGAGACCTAACCATCTAGACCTCTCGACCACGAGACCATAATTAACCACACCGGCACAAATAAGTGAAAATGATTTATTTGATTTGATGAGTAGCAAACACAAAATGTTATCTTTCAGAAAACACCTGAATTTTGTTATATTTCATTCAGGTGATAAAAATAATCGTTATAGGAATATGCTTCAAAGTATATTCTTGGCACGTAATCTTCGAGAATATTTTTGAGAAGATATTATGAGCATCCCATAATTTCCTAAGTACATTCTTTGCATATCCGATGTGAAATGTTCTTTAAGGAGATGTACCTAGCACGTGACATAATCCTCATGGTAATTTATATATATAGAGAGCATGGAACGTTTATCCGGCCCTTACCAAATCGTATAATAAGGAAAGTCGCGGTAAGAACGGAGGCAACGTTCTTTGTTCTATCAATTTTTTCCTTATTCTGGAAAACATTAAATGACCAGGTTGTCTTCTTTCGGGATATCTATTAATTAAAATGATACTTAAAAAAATAAACCCAAATAGGTCAAAAGGTAAATAAATATTCAAACAAACTTATTGAAATATAGCTGAGAAGCTTCACGGAAGTTTTCATTGCTCTGTATAAAGGAGACTAACATGTCACATTTTTCAAAATATTGACAAATTTCATTTTCAGCCATCGTAAAAAATACAATATTACACAGAAAATATAAATTTTGCCACTGACAAGTCTTGCCAATAAGAAATGACCATTCCATTGTTCTAATAATCTCTGCCTACTAATACTTATACCATACCGTTGTTTGAAAGACAATACTTATACTATAATCATCAAGAGTGTGGTATAGACACATTTGGTGAAGTTATGAATTTTAGGCTTATTATTTAAAATACATATCATGTATTATATATTTTCAATAAAACTAATGAAATTTCCAATCAAACGAAAGCAAAATATACAGGGTGTTTCATGAAAAAAATAAAAGTGTGTCGTATAGAGACACATTTTGTGAAATTATGAATTTAAGGTTTATTATCTAAAACACATGTAATGTATTATAGATTTTAAAAAAGCTTATAAAATTTCCAATCAAACTAAAGAAAAATATACATGGTGTTATATTAAAATAAAATAAAAGTTTAGTTTATAGCTAAAAATTGACAGCTCATAGCAAACGGAGCGGGCAATGAAAATTTTGTTTATACCATCATTCTTTTCACACAAAAGTATCACAGTATTGCGAAAACCGCAATTCTCTTTCTTTACTCGTAAGTGAGATACCCCATAATATCATCGAAAATGGGACACCATGGTACTTATGTACAAAGTAAATAATATAATAAATAATAATATTATGAGAAACCCTACTGAATACAAATATTTAGATGTAAAGATTTAGCCTATATACAAATGTATTGCTATTAAAATATTCAGATTTCCGACTGAAACTACAAAACAAATGAAGTACTTTTGTACTTACCTGAAAAAATCGCACATAGGTATTATCACTTTAACCAAAAACAAATAGCCCAAAATAAAACACAAACGTTTTACAAAGCAAAACTTGTTACACAATAGCGGAAAAATAAAAAAATAATGAGATTGAGAATTAGGAATAGTCGTCCACTCCGTCAGGTAACAGCCCTTGGTATGCACGAGTAAAAATGGATCAACTCCCTCCTTGGATCGTGTCTCGTACGATGTGTAGTAATTTATTGAAATTATAGGCACATTTCAGGTCGGACGTCATCTACCGGTGAGACCTTTTTCCAATTCGAGGTTGAACAACTATAAATATATAAACAAAGCCTTGACTAAAGGCTTCTTGTTGTATTTTCTCAGAATGGGCTATGGTGTATTCCTAATATAGGCCTCAAGTGCAACAAAATGCTTATGACTGAACGTGCCTTTAGGAAAGCAAGCAATATCCTGAGGAACTTTATTACCCCTTCACAGCAATTCAGGATTCTACTGTGGTTGACTTTTTTCTACTACTCGCTGGGATCTATATGAACCTAGTACGAAATTCACCCATCAGGGAGGGTAAAGTCACTGACCCAGTGGAAGCTGAAGCTGGATAGACCAATCTCCACCGCATAAATGTAGCAGGATAGGCTGGAAATGAACCAACCAATCCACACGATTTCGGCAGGTGAAAAAAAGGAAATTAGAATTGGAAGAGTGCACACCGATTCTTCAGTTACCTCATTGGAAAATCAACAAATAAAGTAAATACGAAAGGCCATAATAAATTCTGCAGACAAGCTTACAATATGATGACCTCAAGTCCGCTTTCTGGGATGTATAGCAGGGTTCCTGGCTGGCTGCAAGTGACTGCCATCCTAATCCCGTAGGAGGGTGCTAAAATCTAGGTAGTAGATTTGATACGTTAAAACCACATGTATGCATCGCCTAACCTAAACTCTCAATGATATCGGCAAACGCCTTGACCTTGGAGGTGATACCTACAAGTCTGAGGAATATGGATCACGGTCTAAATGAATCTAGGACTGTTTTTCGAATGACAATTTTCCGAAAGACAGTTCTTCGAAGGACAGTTTTTCGAATGGACAATTATTCGAATGGATAATTATTCGAACGGATAGTTTTTCGAAAAGACAAATATTCGAAAGGACCGTTTTTCGAAAATATTAAATTATAGAAAACATAAAGATAATTTTAAAAAAGCAACTAATAAAACGTTCGAAAAGTGTGCGCGCTATACACCCCGGTACAAAGATAAAAGGGATGGAGACTTACTGTGCAAAAGCTTCTCCGCCGGCCGTGGTTTCCTACTTTCCGACTCACCGAAAACACTGATAATAATGCAGCTCGATGGATCAAAATGTACGCTCTTTATCGTAGGTATTTTCTCTTGTGACATATTCATATCTAACGTACAGGATCACATCTTGCTATGACACGCATATAGGCTATTATAATATAAATGTTAATAGGTATTATTAGGGCTTTGCATGACCCTCCGCTCGCTTCGCTCGCTACGGGGGCTCAAGCAACAAGAACTAACCAAGTGCTAACCAAAACTAACACAAGGCTAACCCAGACGAACCCAAAATTAGGAAAAAAGATAAATTAATAAAAAAACGATAAAAAAAATCTCTGTCGCGACCGACGGGAATCGAACCCGCAGCAAGCAAGAACGCTACCTTTTACACCACCGAGGTGTTGCAGAAATTTTGCTAAAACGGTAAAAGGGACTAACCCAAATTAAATTAAAGATTCGAAAAATGGTCCATTCGAAGAATTACACATTCGAAAAATTGTCCATTCGAAGAATTGTCTTTTCGAAGAACTGTCCATTCGAAGAAGTGTCGTTCGAATAATTGTCATTCGGAAAACCATCCGAATTCAGGTCTAAACACCCGGGAGTGGGTAATTCTACATCGGGCAGAGTCAGGTTCAGGACAAACCTGGATATTCGCAATTGATGACGAATCAATGGCGACTCTGAAGAGGATGAGCTTCAGACCCTTCCTTAGCTTTGGGCAGATGCAATTCCGCCTTAAGCCGCGTAGGGAACAGAGAAAAAAACATAAGATCAGGAGTCCTAGCCACCTGAAGGGGAGACCGAAAGTAGAGGTGACCCTACCTTTACAGGAGCCTACAAACCAGGAACTAGTTCGGCGGAAACAATAGTCCCAACAATGAGTGACACAGAGGGAACCAAACCTCACCTCGACCAGGCCCTTTAAAGGAGGAGGAGACCAAAGGTAGAGTAGAGCTTCCATGGGAAGCAGGGTGGGAAGAAGGATGGATAATAAGATCATCTTTCTGCAAGGCCTGCAACATGTCAAGGCTGCCTCACATATTCTTGTCATTCCGAACGGGAAGAATCTGCCAAAAAAAGCAAATTACAATCGGGAAGTTAATAAATGAATATCAACTTCGTTATTTTAAATGGAACACCCTATATATTTTTTAATGGAACAATAGTTATTTTTTCCTGGTTCAAAAGTACATAGTTTGATTATATGAAGGGCAGGTATATATCGTCCTTCTCCAGGAACCCTCGCCAGCAGACACAATATAAATATCAGCCCAGTAAGATAATATGTTATGGAAACATTCAGAGCATGCATCTCAATCAGTATCAATATGAATTTATTTACATTTGCCTCGCGAGACATAACAACATTACTTTTCAAAATAGCTACAGGACAGGGCATAACAGACATGATCGTATGTTCTGCCTATTTTCCTGGGAACGCTGAAGCAAACAAGCTCCTCCAATTGAAAACTCCGTACTTGAGCGCCTGCAGCCTGAGGAAAAATATTTCCCTCATATGGGGATGTGATGCAAATGCACATCACATAGTTTGGGGAAGCACGGGCATCAACCATAGAGATAAGTTAATGTTCAATTATTTGCTAGGGGTGAGGCTAATGATCAGGGATAATCTCCTGTCCACAAGAATCTAAGATTAGAGAGTGCCATCAGAGCCTTCCTGATCACAGCCATATTCTCTTCATCCTGAGAACAGGCGGAAGACTGCTATTGAATACAAGGACCCTAAGTGCACTGATTGGACTGGATTTAAGCTTACTCTTCAGAAGCAGATGCAGACCTTTATTGCAAGGACAAAAAAATCGTAAAGAGATTGAGCTTTTGGAGTAACTGTGATCAGCTAAAAATCTGGCGCATCACAAAAACTGTCCACTCAAGACTAAAGAACCAACAGAGGAACCAACCATTTCGTGGAACAACTTCCTAGACAAACAAAGGAAACAAGTTTGTAAACTCTTCAATTGAGCTAAAGAGTCCGGCATACAGGATTAATACAGAAATGCTCTGGCGAATCGCTTATGGATGCTAAAGGAATTCATGCGAAACATTTTGTAAGAGAATAACAAATGCACCTAGCATTGCAAGGATTGCTAGGAACCATAGAATTATCTCTAAAGGACCCGTTCAGGAGCTAGGATCGCTTAAACGTCCTGGCGGATCCTTTACTCACTTCCCAGGATGTCGGACTCTACATAATGGTGAGCAAGAGGCTTTTTGGGACCGATCAAGTTAGCCCAAAACTGGCGACTGGATTGTCCACAGAGACATCATTATTTCATCACCAACGATTAAGAGTCCGATTCTAGCGTTTAGGAATAATAACACCGTTCTTAATTAAACCTTTTAGAGGCTGCCTAGCCTGTAGTTATATGCCTAGCAGTTGGCCTAAAATTGAAGTGGTGCTGAGAAGTATGGAATCAACACCTAGCTCGTGGAGATCAATAAGTTTGACTTCCATTCTGTTAAAATGCACGGAAAATGTATTAGACGTGTACATTAGATCAAGTGCACTTAGCGAGCATTCATTAAATACTAACCAATATGCGTATAAGACCAGTAAATGTACAGAACAGTACGCTAAACAGCCTTGTCGAGAACATAATACAACCGTCAGATGACAAAAGTATTGCGATGAGTGTTTTCTTAGACAATGAGGGGACATTCAATAATGCACTGTCAAACTCCTAATAAACAAAACAGCATTAGCTCAAAAAGGATTTGAACCAGAGATTAGGAACTTGATCAGGAGTATGTTGCAGACTTGCTACAACAACTTTACAGGGGAAGAGCTACAGATTCAATACCGTCAAGAGTTCACTGCAGGGAAGAATGATGTTGTCTATTTTGTGGTCTCTCTTGTCGGACGGCTTGCTTGCAATCCTCCCGCTATGGGAAGTAGAAGCAGGCATATGCATATGATCTAGTAATACTTTTTTTCATGGCAGTGGCACACACGTTAAGGGTAGATCCTATGACACTCGACGAGCAGTGTGTGTGTGCGAAGATGTTGATTAACACGGTTCCTGAATAGCTTGAGGCTGCTATTAGGGGGGAGAGATGTCCTAAGAGTGAGTTTCGCAGTAATGCAGTGTGCCAGTCAAAGAAGTCATTCTAACGCGATGTTCAAGGTGTTTCAGTTGTACAATGAACGTGTGCGCTCTTGCCGTCTGTCGTGACTGTCTGATAGGCGTTGCTGGTGGGGTGATGAAGCGGACCAAATCCTGGGAAAATCTGCCGTGAGAATAACTGTAAAACAGGGAGATGTCGGCCACGTCTCCGGTGTTCCATACTATCCAGTTCCTGGGTCAACTCCGGATTGCCTACGGGTCGCACAACTCTCTTCTGAATGGAATCCAGCAGCCTTAGGGTGTTCTTACGTGCGGCATCTCAGATATGTGAGCAATATTCTTAGCAAAGTCTTATTAGCGTTTGTACAGCAAGAGCAGCTGATGCAGTATATACATGTTTTGTTGCGAAATAGCTCACCAAGCTTCTACGAGGCTTATTTTGCGACGTGGTCATGCCAAAACATATTGCTGTCGACCGGGTGGGTGTTTGCTGCGTTGAACTGGCCCAAGTTTTTGTCGCTCCAAGTTCGAACTTTCTTCAGTTCTTGATTAATTGTCGTAATCGGCTCCGGTCTGTGATGATCAGTCTCAGTTTATGGTAAAGGTTTTTGGGAATTGGGAGGCAAAGGTACTGTCATCTACAAAATTGTAAACAGGATTATTGGTATTGGTCAGCAGGTTATTAATATAGATGAGGAACAAAAGTTGGTGAAAGAATTGCGCCTTGAGGCGCGGCGCGTCCTCATTTATAGTGAATGTGTCTGAGATGTGTCCATCAACTGCAACGTGCAAAGATCTGTTTTTCAGGAAACTGGCCAGCCAGCTACAGAGAGATACTTGCGGTCAGGAGGACGGCAGTTTGTTGAGGAAGACGTCGTGCCAAAACCTGTCGAATGCTTTCGACATATCCAACGCGATCGCTCGAAATTCTCCGCAGTTCCCAATTGCCTTACTCCATATATGAGTGATATAGGCTAATATATCTCCTGTCGATCTCTTCTTGCGAAAACCGTATTGGTTACCGCTAATAAGTCTGTTGGTCTCGAGGTAGTTGAGTAGATGCTGATTGGCTGCACGTTCCATGACTTTGCAGATAACTGGAAGCAAGGCAATTGGACAATGGTTTGAGGGCGTGGTTTCCTTGCCTATTTTTGGAACAGGTTGTACTCGAGCGATTTTTCAAGAAGGTAGGTAAATCCCTTTTCAGTAAGACAGACAAAAAGTCTGGAAAAAATGGGGTCAGTTCGTTGTCGCAGTTCTTTAACGTGATGGCATGAATCCTAGGAATTTATGAATATCATGGTGATGAAACTTGACTCCTGCGAGTGTTAATGTTGGATATATATGGAGGGGAGAGCCTTGCCTTGAAAGGGCGTTTAAGGTAGAGTGCGATGAAAACATTTCGGCGAGCATGTTTGCTTTTTCCTTAGCTGCAGTCGCCATGTCACCATGTTCATCTGTCAAATGTCGGAGAGACGTTTTTGTAAGGTTATTCCTTACTGTCTTTGCTATCGACCAGAAATTTCTGTAGCCACTGGGGCATTGCAAAAGTTTATTCATGATCCTTTGATTGTGTTTGTCCTAAGTTTCGTCAATCACACGTTTGCATTTGTTTCTCGCTTCGGCAAAATAACTGCGACTTTCAGCGGTCTGATTTTGATGCCAGTACTTGCAGTCTTGCTGCGTTCCAGTTTGCGCAATTGTAATGCCAGCTTTTACGAGGCAATGGTGGATCATTCTGTAGGAGTGGCAGTTCGCAAACCGTTGTAATAAGTTTGTGGTTAGACGTACCTAATGGCGGACCATATGCAATTGTGTTCTGGTCAGGATTTGTGGTCAGAAGAAGATCCAGGAGGGCGGCAAGTTCGACCCTCTCTGTGATTCGAGTTGGTTCGTCTACAGGTTGAGTAAGCCTGCAGCTGATGGCAAATGCTTCAGCTTCCCTACCGTCGTTGTCCGTCTTGATGTAAAGTTTGAGCCAGTTGGTGTTGTGGGCACTGAAATCTTTCAGAACGATTATTTCTGAATTGAGGTGGTCGACCTGTATTGAATCAAAAGTGGTAGCTAATGTTGTAAAAAGCTTTTGTAGGCTCTATCGCTCGGAGGGCGATAAAGACATCATATAAACTTGATTAATCCCGTGGTGGTGAATTTGAGCAACGTCACGTCAAGGCTGTTCGGTTTGAGTGTTTCGTCGCGGTGATATGAAAGTCTGCTTGCATAAGGGCATATTGCGAACTTATGTCTAAATAGGGAGTGTATGTCGTAACCAGGGTAGGGGTGGTTTAGTGTTTTTGTAGAACATACCTGTGTTTCTGTAAGGGCTAGTATGTGTGGTTTATTTTCTTGTAGATCTTGGTGTACCGACTTTATGTTGCAGAAATCTATTCTAAATTGGTTCTGTATCTTTGCTACCTGTGAAACGTTGTATGAAGGGCTTTCTGGGCCAACCGGCACCCAGATATCCGAATGGCCCGGGACTTTATCTCCAAAATGCTTTGATTCTAGAAGCACCATCATATCCATATATTTGTACTATGAAACCCGGAACCATCGGCGCGGAAGCGGAACGTGATTCGGAAAAAACCACTTATCACTTCCCATTTCTGGTGACGTGGTCTTTTACCGGATGATGCGAGTAGCCTCTTGCATCTACCACCTAGAGCCGTTTTACCTTGAAGTATCGGCCTCAGACTTATTCCTTTCGCGGTTCCTAGTCTGAAAGGGGTGAGAGTGAGATTTGTTGGTTTACTCCCCAGTGACCAGTTTATAAGAAGCAACCCATGAAGAACCATCTCATAAGAGTTAGCTGTGTTCTATGACTGGTGTGTAATGGAACCTACAAAAATGGTAATAGTACCAAATATCTGGCAGTTGCTCTAGATAAAACACTTAACTGGAATACACATTTGGGTAAAATAGTCGTAAAAGGAAAACTGTCACTTTGGGCTTGCAGACGCGATTGTAGCAAAACAAGGAGCTTAGGTTTCAAACAAATGAACTGGCTACACATTGCGGTCATAATACCGATGATAACATATAGAGCAGTAGCTTAGTACTATAAGAGTTTGGAAGCTTTGTGAGAATCAAACTATCCTCTTTGCAAGACCAATCATGTCTTGCACCGCTTTTGGAACTGCACCCACGGCGGCGCAAGAGTGTTTCCTCAATCTGCCAACTCTCCAGATAATCCTGGAGAAGGAAGCCAGATGGGCTACATATAGGTTGACATAGGCGGGGACCAACAATCAGCTGGATATCGTCATGATACCCAACAAGCTGCATAATACTAATGGATGAAACAGTGTGCTGGGTCTACCTTTAGATGTTATGCCTATTAAAACTAACTACAATAATGCCTATTGCTTCCGCCCACCAGGGAGACGCAGTGGCGGATCTAAGGCGACGCAGACGAGGCACTCTGCATCGGGCCCCAAAGCTCAGGGGCCCCACGAGAAGGTAAATATCATAAAAACAAATAAAAATTAACCGATATATTCCAGATAAAAAAAAGTCACGTGTAACACAGTACACGTGTTAGAAATACTTCTTTACCAAAATTAGCTTAATAACGTTAACTGTTTTTTTTTTGTTTTATGATTTTTGATATTTTATTTTATTACCTTGAACGTGTAATATCTTATTTTTAGTACCATATAAGACTTATATAGTATAAGTTAAGATTTTTCAAGTTTGCATAATTTTACTTTTGGCGTTAATTCTTTTTCTTGTTCTTTTCATTTTTAGATGTTATAATGTTATGTTTTTTTAATTTGTTGTTTATTTAACAAAACTGTGACACTTTTGGGATTTGAATCTGTGATTTTTTGTTTTTTGTATTTTATTAAATTACCTAGACCGTGTAACAACTTATTTTTAGTTTGCATATTTTGGCGTTTGGCGTTACTTTTCTATTCTTACACATTATGTTATATTAAACTTTTTTTGATTTGTTCCTGTTCCGTATTTGTTATTTTTATTTTTAGTAGCTGTGCAAATATGAAAAATATAAATAACTTTCACACAACTCATCCCACACCACAATAAATAAAACTACATGAAAAAAATGAGGTGGGGCCCAGTGGCATAGGGGTCTGGAGGAGCAAGGTCTCACAGCGCTAAAGGGAAAAAAGCCGCTTCGAATCTATAAATATGCTCATGCTTAACAATGCGCATGAGCTTAATTTTAAATTAATTAAACTATAATTCAATCAAAGGCTATAATTAATAACAGGCGGTCAAGTGGGGAATAATGTTGTTAATTCTGTGGGTCGTGTTTGTGAAATGAAATAACTATATACTTATTACAATTACATAATTAAAATTTTTAATTGAATCCTTTATATCTATGGGAAAACCGGTTTGATCTAATGTAAATAACATTCATCGTCATGTTTATGTTTTTTATTCGTTTTTCTTATTCGTCTTATTCTCAAATATAAATATATTGGTCACAGGGAACCCACGATATTTTTGTTTTTTTAACGATTTTAATGACTTTTGGGCGAAAAGTGGACGTGGCACCCCCAAAATTGTTCGCCCGGCTGTCTCCACCCCTTGCGAAAAAACAATGGAGGGGCCCCAAAAAAAGATTTTGCGTCGGGCCCGAAGGTTCTAGATCCGCCACTGGGGAGACGGGAATGGACGAGAGCACAGCTGAGAACAACAAATAATACTTGGTTCGCTGACTGCTCCAAGTCCAACAATGGTACAGTAGCCGCTGCATGGAATAAATATAAGAAGGTGGAGCTTAAGTGCACCCTTGGCAAGTATGCAACAATTTTTCAGGCTGAAGGTCATGGCATCAAAATGACTGCACAATATCTCATTGATAGAAACTGAAAGGGCAGATCAAGCAATATATTCTCGGAGAGTTAAGCGACTTTGAAAGCTCTTGTCTCTAGCCGTTGTTCATTCAAAGTAGTATGGAACTGCCCGGAACTACTCACCAAACTAGGTAAGGAGAATAAACTTACACTGATCTAGATACCTGAACATACAAGTAACGAAAGAGCTGATACACTTACATAGCACGCAGCAGCAACAGCCTTCATAGGACCAGAACCAGTACTGGTTCAGCTTACAACATAGTTAAAGATGCCCTGTCTAAGTGGACACAACAGTTTGTAGGCAAATAGGAAAAGTTACCAGGTCTAGTACAATCGAAGATAGCAGAAGACAAGAATAAGATAACTACTTCAAGTTGGCCGACTGCAAGTACAAGCTGTAGTTGCCACACAAGAAATGGAATGCCGCTTGTGCTTGGAGGGCGAAGACATATTGGAACCTATACTATACTCCTATCCAACAACGGAAAGAAACAGACAAACAGTGTTTGAGAATTGTCAAATATCACATAGACTATCCACCCCAGGAGGCTAATCGACTTCCTGAAGATCATCGAGCTTCTAGTTTAGTGGAAACCACTGTTGTGAGCCACAGTAGACCAAAGATCACAGTGGAGGGCTCCTCTGGGTCCACTTATGTATATGAAATACGAATACCAAAAAATTAATAAAAGCTGTTGTCATATCACTGCAATGTTTGATCAACCCGACTCTTTCTCTAGCTATCCAATAAAATAAATGACTTGGAAAACACTCAGCGGTCTTGTGAAGTTGCCGGAATATGTAGACTTTAATTTTACTGTTTTGAAACGATAAAATGTTAACGCTTCTTGACACGCGGCAAAAAGCAGAAAAGACAATTCTTCTAATCCCGTAGAATTACATGCACATGCCCGGCTGCATATTTACACATCCTCAAATACGACGGCACCAGGGTGTTGAAATCGGTTAGGTTTTGTAAGCGTTTGTAGCACTACAAAAGCTCACTGATTTGGGCACCTAATCGCGCCATGTCTTCGCGGTGCAAGCAATTGGCGGTAAGAGCTCTCGTGGTCTAGAGGTTTAGATGGCTGGGTCTCACCTGGATGGCCCGGGTTCAAACCCCGTTGCTTTTTTTTCTTTTTAGGTTAAGTTTCGAAACTGTTTTTTTCTTGACTTTGTGTATGTCTTGGGTTAGTTTGGGTTAACACCTGGTTAGTTTCCTTTTCTTGAGCCCCCGTAGCGAGCGAAGCGAGCGGAGGGCCATGCGAAAAGGGAAATATTATATAACAGCGTATTCCAGGTGCCCAAATCAGTGAGCTTTTGTAGCGCTACAAACGCTTACAAAACCTAACCGATTTCAACACCCTGGTGCCTATGATAGCCAGTTACGTAGATGCCGAAATCAGTGAGCTTTTGTAGCGTAATTATTGTTTACAAAGGCTCACAGCTTTCAGCACCCTGGTGCCATCGTATTTGAGGATGTGTAAATATGCTGCCCGGCTGTTATTGGAGAGTGTTTCGGTAACTTCACAACATGAACAGCTCACGCATGAGAATATCCTGCATTTTAATTTGCCACGAATAGAAATCACCCGACATTTTATACAAAATACAGAAAAATGCCTTTTCCTTGCATACAATTCTAAAATAAATATGTTTGGTAATCGAACAAGGGGGAATAGGTAGATTTCAACTTTTTTTATATATGAGTGGCACACACACTAAACGGAGATCCTATGGCGCTCGACAAGCGATGTCTGGGCGAAGATATTGATTGACAAAATAAATATGTTTGGTAATCGAACAAGAGGGAATAGGTAGATTTCAACTTTTTTATATATGAGTGGCACACACCCTAAAGGGAGATCCTATGGCGCTTGACAAGCCGTGTCTGGGCGAAGATATTGATTGATACGGTTCTTGAATAGTTGTAACATTTTATAATAAGACTATTAAGATAATTGCAATGCTAAAATTTCTACGTCGCAAAAAATCTCCGAATGAACGTCTCCACCTTCGAAGCGGGACGGAAACTAATTTATCCTGAAAAATGCAAGTAAATAATCGATATTAACAAAGTTAACATGAATATCAACAGAGGAATGATATTTTTCAAGCGGCCAGCGGCCACTTGTTACGAAACAAGTTGACCTTGACCACTTTGTTCGGATTTCGTTTGCGATTTTAGTTATGATATTTCAATTTTATAATAAACGGTAAATCTAGTGTTTCTTATAAACCGCCAGTGAGGTGCTAAAATTTTAATATAAACTGCAGGTCAATTGAGAATGTAAACCTAATTTACGTATACATTATTGGTCATCTGGAATGTTTAATTGAATTTTGCTGATAAACTTTTGTTAATTGAAAGGAAATTTTACATATACATTGCTGGCCAATTGAAACGATAAATTAACTTGCTATATAATCTGCTGGTCAATTGTAGTAATCAATGAAATATAAACTGTTGGTAAATTAAAACGACCAATTGATTTTCCTCATAAACCGATAGTCAATTGAAATGATAAATCTAGTGTTTCTTACAAAACGCCAGTCAATTAAAACGATACCTAAATAAAATTTTCATATAAACTGCAGGTCAATTGGGAGAGTAAATCTAATTTACGTATAAATTATTGATCATTGAGTTTTGTTGATGAACTCTGGCATTTAAGCACCCCACGCTTTTTAAAATAAAGTCATATTTTTAAATCACTTTATTCTATTTTAAAATTTTTTAGTTCAGTTTCGATCAAAGCATGTTTTTTTTAGTTTTTTAAACTATAATTTATTTTGCACTAATAATTTAGGTAGCAGAAAATTACTAAACATTGACGCAATCCCCTTAATAAGTATTAATTGAATCAATAGGTACGCCTGACAAAAAATTTAAGTTTATAATAAAATATGTACAACTATGATTTTTTTTTCTCAAAAGTTTAGTGCGGTTTCGATAGATGCGAAATTGCGACCGATAAACTACAAAATATTTTTTTAGTTTTGTGTAACAATCTGCTTGGCAAGAAAGTGAAAATATTAAAAAGCTTTCGTAGATGCAAATATTCACACAAATTATGTTTCTGAAAAGGGTAAGCATTACTAACAAAATAATTTTTTTTTAAGTTTTGTATAATTAATAAACTAATGAAACTGCTTACGAAAGAAGTGGAGGTATGAAAGAATACGAGAATGCATAATGTCCAGACAAAAGGTGGTTCTGAAGAGTAAGCATTAAGTAAAACATATTTATTTTTTGCTCGATTTTTTGTTTTATAGAAAATGTTTGGTAAGTTGATACGTTAAATTGGGAATGTGACTTGTCTTAACCTAAACATATAGCGTGAGCTGGGACATGTGACAAGAAATAAAAATAGAAGACATTTAGTTATACATTGCATTTGTCGTGTTTATATTTGGAAAGTAAGAAAACGAAATTAAATTAAAAGGCTTTTTGTAAACAAACAAACCTCTTAAAATTTCAAAAAAATTTTAAACCCAGTTTAAGCTGTAATGTTGCTTAACCATTAAAAAAATAATATCAATAATACAATATGTTGCAAAGTATAAAATTGAAATTAACGCATCGACCTACCAAACGCTGTGTATAGAGTATTATCTCAAATTAATTTCTACATTTTAGCATTTTATAATTATTTATAAAATGATTTTAGGTAGGTAGGCATATCAAGTTAAAATGTAAAATAACCATAGCACGAAACTCCCAAGAAAAACGATAAAAAGCAAAATTTGTGCATTTTTAATTCATTTAACAAATTACACTTTTTAAAACGGTGATAGTAGCAGCAGCATACCCACGCCTGCCATGCGGAAGTATACACGTATTGCAGAAGACGCCGCGCCGTGCCGCCGGTTACGTCCTAATGCTACTTTAATAATTATAAAAATCGTAATATTCCGCTCGCATGAAAGATGCTTTGCCTAAATCAGGCTATGGGTAAGAAAACTTAAAAACGTACCCTCCAACTATAAGCCCTAATTGTTCGTTTTTAACTCGGAAACGTTTAAAGGAAGCCATTTACATCTTACCATCATTAAAATAACATTTTCAAAAGTATATACATACAGGGTGTTATATTTTCAAAATTGCTACTTTTTCTAAATATTTCTGTACAGAAAGGTCATACGACCTTCTCGATGCCAAAATCGAATTTGTCATTCCCAAAAACCCCCTCCTGAAATATTCGAAACGAAAAATATCATCCACCTACGAAATTTCCTATTTCGTGGCTAAATCTGAAGAAAATGCAAATTTTTAAGACGAAAATGATATTTTATCGAATACTTGCGTTATTTGATGTCCAATCGAAAAGGTTATAGAAGCGTATCGGTTCGATAGACCCTCAGACGACGCAGACACTGGCCCAAACCGATTTGAGATATCTCTCTCCGCTACGGAGAGAGAAAATTGGGAAAATAGAAAAATCACGTTAGCCAATTTAAAAAAAAAACGAAGCGTCGTACGATTGAACGAAATACTGCGCGTTAAAGTACCCCAAGAAACCCAACTTTTTGCTATATACCGTTTAGTTAGTTATAACGCTTACCGTATTACAATAATTACAGCCTCGATTACAGCCGATTTAATGAAAATCTCGATTTGTTTAAAGGTAAATTTTTTTGAAAAAATCAGTTCGTTTTTATGTTGGCGACGGTTAAAGGGATCCGTTTACATCTCACCATAATAAAAATAATTTTTTTTAACAACATACAGTGTGGTAAAGAAATTTATTTTAAAAAAATTTCTCCGTTATTTAGCGTCTGACGAAAAATGTCATAAAAACTTTTTATTTCAAATTATATTCATCGACTTTATGAAAGTATCTTTAAAACAGGGACATCTCGGCCACATGTCTGCGGTGTTTCAGACTATCCAGATTCCGGGTCAACTCCGGGTCGCCCACAAGACGCACAGCTCTCTTCTGAATGGAATCCAGCAGCTTTAGGGTGTACTGATTCGGCACCCCAGATGTGTGAGCAATATTCTAAGCACGATCTTATTTGCGCTTTATAGAGCAAGAGCAACTACTGCGGTGTATACAGTTTTTTGTTGCTAAATAGCGCACCGAGCTTCTGGGAGGCTGATTTTGCAATGTTAGCAACGTTGGAGATTATTGGATGCAAGGCAATTGGGCCATAGTTTGAGTTAGTTCTTTAAGGATTTTACGAATATCACGGTGATGAAATTTGACTTCTGTCAGGGTAATGTTGATGTTCGATATGCTGGGGGGAGCCTAGCCTTGGGGGACGTTTAAGGTAGAGTGCGATTAAAACGTTCGTCTGTCAAAGGTAGGAGAGAGGTTTTTGTAAAGTTATTAATTACTGCCTTTGCTACCGACCAGAAATTCCTAGAGCCACTGGGGAATTGCGAAAGTTTATTTCTGATCCTTTGATTGTGTTTGTCCTTAGTTTCGTCGATCACACATTTGCATTCGTTTCTCGCTTCGACAAAATAATTGCGATTTTTAGCTGTCTGATTTTGCTGCCAGTACTTGTAGACGTGCTGTTTCCTACCTACAGCTCTTTTGCATCGTCTGTCGAAGCAGGGCTTTCCTTTTGGCGGTAACTTGATGGAATTTGAGATGTATGCTTCCATTCCTGAGGAGATTACTTGCGTAATCTTTTCGCAGCAAACTGTCGGGTCGTTAGTGCCTAAGCAGACATCGAGCCTACAAAAATCTAGATAGAACTCCCTTAGATCATCCCAGTCCCAATTCACAAACCGTTGTAATAAGTTTATGGTCTGAAGTACATAATTGTGTGCTGGACAAGATTGGTGGTTAGAAAAAGATCTAGGAGGGCGGCGAATTCGCCCCTATCTGAGATTCGAGATGGGTCGTGTACAAGTTGAGTAACCCCGCAGCTGATGGCAAATGCTTCAGCTTCTCTATCTTCGCTGTCGGTCTTGTTGTAATGTTTAATGTTAGTGTTGTGGGCATGGAATCTCCCATAACGATTATTTCTGAGTTGGGGTGATCGACCTGTATTGAGTCAAAAGTGGTAGCTAGTGTTGTAAAAAAGCTTTGGTAGGCTCTATCGCTCTTGAAGGACGATAGAGACAACATATAAGGTTGGTTCCTCACTTGGCGGTGAACTGGACCACATGACGTCAAGGTTGTTCGGACAAAAAGGCATATTCCGAACTTATGTCTAAATCGGGTGTGTAAGTCGTAACCAGGATAGGGGTGGTTTCTGTTGTTGTTTTAGAACATACTTGTGTTTCTGTAAGGGCTAGTATGTGTGATCTATTTGCTGGTAGATGTTGGTGTACCGAATTTATGTTTGTATTTAGGCATCTTATGTTACAAAAATCTATTCTAAATTGGTTCTGTATCTTGGCTGTCTGTGAAATGCAGAATGAAAGGCTCCCAGGGCCACACAACGCTCGGAGATCCGAATGGCCGGGGAGTTTACTTCCGGAATATTTTGATCCTGGAAGCACCATCATGTCCATATATTCCTACTGTGAAACTAGAAACTACCAGCGCGGAAGCGGAACGTGATTCGGAAAAACCACTTAGCGCTCCCAGTTCTGGTGAGGTGGTCTTTCAGCGGACGATGCGAGTAGGCGTATGTATCTACCACTTAGGGCCGCCCGCTTCCACTGGAAGCATCGGCTTCAGACTCATTGCTTTGGTGGTCCCTAGTCGCACAGGGGTAAGAATGGGGTTTTTTGGGTCACTCCCCAGTGATCAGCAAAAGACTTTATACTTTGGTGTTCTCCAGCCTGGAGGACGATGAGATTTGATGGGCCACATCCCGTGGCAACTCGGAATGGCGGGGGTCTCACTCCCCGTAATCAAACTGCTCTCACCAGTTTGACGTTCCTCCCTGCTAATACAATGCAGCCTCTCCTGTCACAAACTGTCATTGATCAGCACCAGACTTTATACTTCGGTGTTCGCCAGCCTGGGGGAAGACGATGAGATTTGATGGGTCACATCGCATGGCCACTCGGTATGGCGGAGGCGTCACTCCCCGTAATCAAACTGCTCTCACCGGTTTGACGTTCGCCTGCTACTACAATGCAGCCTCTCTTGTCATAAACTGTCATTGATCAGCTCCAGACTTTGTACTTCAGTGCTCTCCAGCCAGGGGAAGGATGATGAGATTTGATAGGCCACATCCCGTCGCAACTCGGAATGGCGGGGGCATCACTCCCCGTAATGAAACTGCTCTCACCAGTTTGACGTTCCCGTCTGCTGCCCTCTTGTTACAAACTGCCATTGATCAGCTCCAGACTTTGTACTTTGATGTTCTCCAGCCTGGGGAAGGACGATGAGATATGATGGGCCACATCCCGTGGCAACTCGGAATGGCGGGGACGTCACTCCTTGTAATCAAACTGCTCTCACCAGTTTGACGTTCCTGTCTGCTGCCCCTCTTGTCACAAACTGTCATTGATCAGCTCCAGTCTTTGTACTTTGGTGTTCTTCAGCGTGGAGGAGGACGATGAGATTTGATAGGCCACATCCCATGGCAACTCGGATGGCGGGTGCGTCACTCCCTGTAATCAAACTGCTCTCACCAGTTTGACGTTCCTGCCGGCTAATACAATGCAGCCCCTCTTGTTACAAACTGCAATTGATCAGGTCCAGACTTTGTACTTCGGTGTTCTCCAGCGTGAGGGAGGACGACGGGATTTGATGGGCCACATCCCGTCGCAACTCAGAAATGGCGGGGACGTCCCTCCCCGTAATCGAACTGCTCTCACCAGTTTGATGTTCCTGCCATAGTTAAAACTATTTACCATTGCTAGCTTTAATATCAATCATTATTGACTGATTTTTAACTTGGCAAGTTGTTTTTCTTTACTATACCTTTATCATAATAGAGATTTGAGACATAAAAATCAACATAAACTCACAGTTACCAATTCTACCTGACAAAATAAAAACAAATGATCTTGAAAAATTAATTATAAAAATATTTTTTAGATATGTTAGTAATGAAAAATAAATGTATATTAGTCATGGTTTACAAAACTATTATTAACCTAGGTTAATAATAGACTAACATAAAAAAAATTATGAATATCGTGAATTAGGACACGATTTTCTTAAATCAAAGTATAAATTGTTCGTAGTAATTGGTCTTTCTAACAATATGAGAAGGGAAGTTTCTGCATGTCTATCCTCTTTTTCAATACCTACATATTTTGACCCTTCTGCCTACATCTTGTACTGAATTTCTTATGAACTCGGCTTTTTTATTCGCTACACATTCCCGAATGAACTTATTTGAATCGTCAATATTGTTAAATGATCTGTGTTTATAAACTTGTTTTAAATACCTCTACAAGGAAAAATCCAGTGGGGCCAAGTTAGGCGAACACGAGGATCCCTGATGTTTCCAGCCCCAATTACTTTGGAATTAGGAAATAGTTGCACCGTCCAATTGAAACCCCAAATTCAATCTATTTTGTAGAAAGGTATCATTTAAAGTTTCACCCCACTCATTCGTTATAAGAATCTAAATATTGCTAAGCACTAAAATTTTCACTAAAAAAGTATGGAACAATAATTGGTTTTGAATGTGTGATTGTCGCGAAAATCAATTACAAAATGAGGATTCCTTGAGCTCACCAACAACAACTTTTTAGGCTTACAATTCTATTTGAAGTGATCGTAGCTTCGTTTGTCCACTAAATATTGCATGGAAATTCTAAAAATTTTCTTCGTACTCTCCATGGAAGCATAAGAAAATCATATCGATAAATTACTGCTCGCAAAATTCTGAATATGCCGCTTTCGTTAATAGCATTCGTTGTTTCACTAGAAATATTCTCTCTTCTATCACAAATGTCAGTGCTTTCCCAGCGCTTATGAGTTTTTTTAAATTAAATGAGACTTAACTCTTAAATCATGCTAAAGTTCTATGTTCCACGACATTCGAGAATGTCACCCCGATCAAATTGTAACACTTTGTTGGTGTGGGTAAAATGCGCCAAGAGTGCGACACCACTTACGATTGGTATTCAGACGTATGGACAAAAATGTTAAAAAAGGACATTATGTATAAAATTTCCAGAATCTGCAGGAAAAATGTAATATTGATGGTATCGTAATTAGGTAAAGGGCTACTAGCAATGTCAATAATTTCCGATTCTGACATCAGCCGCGATTCTGATAAAAAAAATTGAAAAAATTTAATAACTAAAATCGAATTAAATCACGTCCCCACAAAGAACTATTTACGATGTAAATATTATTATGAAGAGATTAAGTTTAGAATGACTAATAAACTTCCTGTTTTCTTTATTTCTTACAAACAACAGCCTCTGGAGCGATATTCAATCGAGTCTGGACGAGTGTAATTTCAGCAGCGCTTGCAAGGCGCACCAGCAAGTTGTCCAATTGTGATGAATACCAACCGGACAACATTCGAGTATCCTCACACTAGTCAATAAGTGTCAATAGTGCTATGTTGTCGGACGCAGCTCTGCAAATATTTTCCCGAATGTCGTGCAACAAAAACGTCAGTAATTTGTCGATAGGGGGTATTTTCTGCACAAATTAAAGTAATCTATTTTTTCTCGTAAAGACAGCATCTGTACCTTTTTTACCTCGTATTTATTAAATATGTTAAATAAGACACGATATTCAATTCGGTTATTGGCTTACCTTTTTAATTTCTCTCCACGGCCTAAATCCCAAAATTGACAAACATTAAAAGGCTTTTTTGTTTAGCAATATTTACCTTCGCAAAAACTGTACGGGATTATACAAACAAATAAAAAACAATTTATATAAAAATCCTATAAGAGATTCATAAAATATAACTATTATTTATGAATTTGAAAAGTATTTGTTTCAATTGTTCAGGATGTTATAATAGTAGGTAAGGGTATATCCAAATAAAAGTAAACTGGTCTTATAACTATTTTATTTTTAAAGTTTGAGAAAAAATATAAATATTTTGAGGATTTTAATGGATCATTTATATATCTTATTAGCAGTCCTATTTAATTTTCATGATAGGGTAAGGTAAGTCAAATTTACTGTCAAAGTTGACAATAAAACTTTAGTCACTGTGAATTTATAATTTTATTTTCATGCAAAATTAGTCATTCTATTAAACAATAAATGTGAATTCTTATAAGTTATTAATATTTGGAAGCAATAACAAGTGATTATGAACATTAACAAATAAAATGTAACAAAAAGTGATAAATGTGCACTTTGCCAAAAAATGCCAAATAAATATGAAAAAAATCAACATGTCTACCATGTAATCCTTCGTACTTTTTATACATTCTTTTCTGCCCCCTGAAAGGTGTTTACAATCCTTTCAGCATTATTTTCGCTCAGATTTCTCATTCCATTTCTCACCTTTCTTTGATCTTCTTCAATAATTTTATTTTTTTAAATTGCCTCAAAGGAATGCTATTTAAAGGTGTGATGTCTGGACTATTTGCAGGCCAACGTAATGTCCAATATCTGATGATTTAAGAAATTGCGAACCTCAGGCATATTATGGGGAGGCGCTCCGTTCTGTTGTCATATATACGTCGACGTTCTTCAAGTGGCAATTCGTCGAGAAGATCCTCGATTTGATTTTCTAAAAAATTAAGATAGCGTTCCCCAGCTAATTCTCCCCGCAAAAACAATGGTCCTAAAATGTTATTTTGTAATATCCCACACCAGATGTTAAGTTGGAAAAGTTAATTCATCCCTCCAAAGGATAGTACGAAATAAGTTAGAATCTTGACGCATTATTTCGCTAATATTTGCGACAAAAGTATATCTTGTTTCTTTTTGATTCGCACTAACCGTTTAAACTGGAATAATTTTATATGGTCTATAATAAAAATGCTTTAACATTCTTTATACTATTCCATAAGTAAACATTTTATTTCTTCTTCCATATCTGAGATACAGTACACAATCGGAAATTGCAATTATATCAAAATGACTAAGTCTCTTTTTTAATTTAATTTTTTTTTTCCGTTGCCTAGAATTCCCTTTTTCTAGTCTCCTATTTGTTTTTATTATGGTATTTAATGATGAGGTTCTTTGTCTCTGTTTAATAGTTGTTCCCTCATTAATAAATTTAAAAATTAAATTAGAAATTAACGGTAACTCAAATATTACTGTCAACCTTGACATTGACTTTGACTTTATGATTAAAATTAATAAAAGTGGCAGGTACTTCGTTTGCATTCTGGACAAGAAAATGGGAATGCTAAGCTTGCTATAAAATTTCGTTATAATTTTTTAGTTGTTAATTTAGTGTTTAATTTTTTTGATTGTTTAATTTTTTAAATGAATATACGTTAACTAAACATAAAATAATATTCTTTCGCTGATATTTAAAAGCAACTTCCCAACATTTAAAACATTTCTTATATTTATATACATCTATTTTTAGAATCCCTCTTTGTACTGGCCCAGATTAACCTATTAATCTGGGGTACTGGCTTAATAGGAATTTCCTGCGCTGCAATTTACGATTTGCTCCATTATACCAACGAGGTAAAGGACACCATTTACATCGCCTTTAAGAAAGTACGATTTTTTTTAATTGTATTTAAATAGAAGTCTACTTAAAATTTAGGCGACATCCGACAAAATTCCATCAGCGATATTTATATCATCAAATTGGTTTTGCTTAATATCGGATAGCGGCAGTTGATAACTTAGTATAATCCGGGCCCTATAACAAGATCTCAAAAAATCCGTTATCCAAGATGGTAACAGAAATTAAAAACACTTTGAAGAAATGTGGCAACCTTATTTCTAATAAAATTAAATACAAATTATCTGTGAGCAATCCTACTATGCCGAAACTATATTGTCGTCCCAAGATTCATAAACCTAGGAAGGCAATGCGTCCCACAGTCTCGGGAATAGGGTCGCCAACTTATAATATGTCCAAGTGGCTAGCAAGCCAGTTTGAAAATTTACCTATAAAACAACAGAAGAGTACTAAATGCTTTAGATTTCATAAACAAAATTAAAAGTAAGAACCTTAAGGAAGGTGAAATTTTCATCTCGTTTGATGTTTGCTCATTGTTCCCTAGTGTACCAATCCCACAGACCTTGCAATACCTTGGTGAATTACTTGAGATGAACAGTTTTGATAACGAAATCAAACAAGAATATTTAACTTTAACCAAACTTTGCAGAGATCAAAATTATTTTCAATATAAAAATAACTATTACCAACGACTTGAACTTGAGTTCGAATATTTTCCAAGGGTATAGTACAGGTATGTGGATGACATTTTCGCGATTTTTGACACAAAAGCGGCTAATATCGAAGATTTTGTAACCAAACTAAACAACCGTTTCTCCACCATTAAATTTACTTATGAAGTCGAGAACAATGTCAAACATCCATTTTTGGATAATTTAGTCATTAGGAACGATAATAAAATACTAGAATTTGATATTTATAGAAAAAGTATTGCCACTAACCGATATATTCCTAATGAATGACTCCTTCCACTGCGACCAACACAAAATGGCCAGCTCTCATTTTTTGGTACACCGTATGGTTAACTTTCCTCTCAGCAGAGAAATATTTAATAATGAAATAGAGACAATTAGGAATATAGCGAAAGTTGATAGTTTCAGTACTATCTTAATAAATAGACTAATTAATAGGCATTTGTTTAGAAAGACCATTCCTGATTCCACTTCTTTCGTCAATCATGATGAAAATACAAAATATGTCTCGATATCATAATCCTCAGTATAGTAGGTTTACAATTTGTATACCAAACTCAGTTCAACATTAAGAAATTATTAGGTGGCCCAAAGGACAAAATTGAAATATTAGAAAGAAGTATAATATATGAAATTTGATGCATGGATTGTAACCAACAATATGTTAGGCAAACTAGAAGATCTATACAAACGAGATTCAAGGAACACATAGCTCATTTAAAGTAGGGTAGAACAGAAAAATCAAGTGTTGCCGAGCATGCTTTTGATAATATTCATAGAATAACAATTAAAAATTTTAAATTAATTCATAATATAACTGATAGCATATCAAAGTATGGGAAATTATTAAATGTAAGAATAGTTTAAATAGACATAGAGGGCCTATTCCGTATAGTCTATTGTACTGGTTGATCGAGCGTGACTAGTGAGAAGCCAGGATTGGTTCCTTTGGAACCGCTTGATTAAGCCAACATTTGGTATAAAAGCGAGTTAGGTAGAGTTTTAAGTTTAGTTTTAATCAACTCCTGATGATGCTAACATGGTTGGCGAAACGCGCATTGAGTGAAATATTTCTGTTTCGGTATTGTGGATAAAATCCCGTTTTAGATACGTTATGTATATGAATATCTACGATAAGTTCAAGATAAAGACGGGAATGGTCAGAGTTCTAAGGGTATAAAGAGGCCAATTTTAAAAGAGACACGATTAAATATTGTACACGCTGATGAAGAAGAACGACTTGAGCCCAATGGAATTTATTTACATTTTCTATTAAATATCAATAAACCATAATCGTTACTTGTCATTTAACTTGATATCTAATATGAAGCAAATACAATTATTATACTTTTCTTGTAGATAAATTCTATATTATTGAGGAGGATTCATGTTTGTGAGACATATTGTGATCCAATTCTCCATCCCAGTTTTATTGAAAATATCTATAGAGGACCGGACCGAACGCTTCGGTTCTGACCCGAGGGTGTAAATTGCACAAGTGCTAATTTAGTAACTCCTAAGAAGCTGAAAAACCTAAAGAAATGTCAAGCATTTTTAACTTTTTTTTTAAGGTTTTTTAGCTTCTTAAGGGACACTAAATTAGCAGTTGTGCAATTTACACCCTGAGGATAGGACCAACGCGGCCCTGAGTCAGGGGCGGTTTCTCAATAAATGCGCGTGCATTGCCGGCGAAAATTAATAGAAAAATTAAATCTTCTTCCCTACATACAATTTGACATAAACTAAGTATAGCTAATTTGCGAATTTACATAATTTTAAATCTCCAATGGCCGTAGAATACATTGTTTGCCCCGCCTCATCGGGCCCCTGGTAACGCCTGTCAGACAGTCACGACAGACGGCAAGAGCGCACCAGTTCGTCGTACAACTGGAAACACCTAGAACATTGCTTTACAAGAACTCCTTTGTCTGGTGCACTGCATCACTGTGGAACTCAGTCCCAGGACATCTGTTTGCCTCTAATTACAACCTACAACTATTCAAGGACCGTGTCAATCACACCTTTGTACACACACCGCTTGTCGAGCGCCATAGGATCTCCCTTTAGTGTGTGCTACTACCATTAAAAAAAAAAGCGAAACCGAGGCTACGTTGCCGACGATCGAAACGTTGAGCGTCCGACGGCCTCCACCCGTAATAACATCTAGTCTGATCTGCCGTGCGCTGGTGTTCGGGGCTCACAAGCGGGTACGGCCAGTGTAAACCTTGTGGTCTCGAGCCGCGAGCCGTCGAGCCAGCCGAGTACGGCAACATAACGAAACATGTGGCGTCAATTTTTTCGTTGTGCTAGCACAATATTGTAGGTGTAGGTATGGGTTATAACATTAAACAATTGTTATAAGATGCTTTAGTGTACAACATCAGTGTGGCTAGTAAAATTCTTTATTTTAATTACTTTTATTTTGTTATCTGAAATAAAGTAGTAAGTTACGTTATACAGTGTAATAATTAAAACATAGTCCATTTTACCTTGAAAATGTTTCTGTTATCCCAATATAGGGCCCCTCGTGACGAAGTGTATGCAATATTTGCCACATGACTTCATACGCGTGAGATATCATGTTAGTTTGTTTATGCGGACGGAATCGGTTCAAATGACTAAAATAAATTAAAACTAACTTAAACTATCCGAAAGTTGATTCCCAATTTCCCAAACTATCTAAAAGCACAAAAACGGCTAAAACATATCGGAACAGATTAAAAATATTAAAGTAAGTTAAAACTAACTAACCCAAATTACCTGAATTTTAGCGACTAACCAAAGCAAACCAAAAACATTAAAATTGGTTATAACGTATCGGAACCGATTCGAATGATGAAAATGAATTAAAACTAACCGAAAGTTACTTGAATGACGTAAGTATGTTAAAATTAATTAAAAGGGACTGAATTTTGGCGACTAACCAAAACTACACAAATCATTAAATTTCATTATAGCGTATCGAAGCCGGTTCAAATGACTAAAATAAATTGGAACTAACTGAAACTAACCGAAAGTTGATTGGAGGACGATGAAGAGGTTTTGACTAGGAACGATACTAATATGCTTTCTAAACATTATATCATAAACACTCATGTTTGTATTTTTGCTTCCGCTATTAAAAAATATTTGTAATACAACACAAATCAGATTTTTGCATTTTAATTCATCATTTTCAATGTACCCCTCGACTGCATCTTTGTAAAGGACTGTGAATTTTTTTTCAGAAAAATTACGCTGGCGATGACTAATTTTTTAAAAAGAATCTATTTTATAATTCAGTTCTTTAATGTCCCCCTGTTAACTTTTGACCCGATAATTTTATGTTTACAACAATTGGTGGAGGCCAATGGCGGAAGGTAAACTTCATTTTAGAACTATTTTTGTATATACAGGATGCGTCAAAAATCTGTGATGAACCAAGCATACATATTTTTAAATCGTACACCCTGTATATTTTTTAGCATTTAATATCGGCACAAATTCCTTAACTTCAACGATAGTATTGAAATCAGACATTCATTTTAAAATGTTAAGATAGGAAAGTGAAAATCTTACTTTTCTATCTTGAATCGTTTACATTTTATAAACTCCTAAAGTTGGCAAAACGGCTATTTTCAATTATTAATATTCTAAAAACAGTTGAACGTAAGTTTACATGTGATACATCAAATAACTTTTGTATTTAAAAAATATATAACTTTCATAATGTAAACTTTTTTAATAAAATATTTATAACGATAAAAAAACGGCAACTAAAAAGGAAAATCGACGGGTCCGCGCGTTTTTTAAAACAAATGTTTCATTTTTAAATTAATTTATTCCAGTTAATGTCCTCACCCTGGATATTCCTCTTTTATCAAGATATGCAATGTATACAGGGTGTTTCCTAACCTCGGTAAAAAAATGAAACTGGTGAATCCTCACGTAATTTTAAGACGAAAATGTGGTATCAAGTTTTTCGAATGTCGCTTCGTTTTCAAAATACAGGGTGTTGAAATAATTCTTTTTTTCGTGTTTTCATTTTATTAATAAATAATGAGAAGCGACATTCTAATAATATTTGCACACCTTAATAAAGGGTTTGAGCACTTTATTTTGTGTTCATGTTGAACTTCTCAATTAGTTCATTGGCGGAGATCCGGGTAACAACTACTAGAATTTCGCAAAAAGCAATAAAACGGGCCTGTTAAACACTCAAAATTCTTATGTTACTTGATAAAAAAGTTAATTTTAAGCAAATTAAGTTTCTTGCATTTTTCTCGTATCTCTTACAGTTTTCGAGTAAAAAAATATTTTCTTGTTCACGTCACAAGAATCTCATCATTTTGTTGTTTAAATAAACGAGTAGGCTTTGCGTGAACACAAAATAAAGTGCTCAAACTCTTTATTAAGGTCTGCAAATATTATCCAATGTCGCTTCTCACTATTTATTAATAAACAGAAAACACGAAAATAAAATTTTTTTCAACACCCTGTATTTTGAAAAAAAATGCGACATTCGAAAAAATTTTATACCACATTTTCGTCTTAAAATTACGTGAGGATTAACCAGTTTCATTTTTTTACCGAGGTTAGGAAACACCCTGTATTTCAAATAAAATAAATAATTATGTATACATGTACAAATACTGTTATGAGTGTAGGTACATGAAACAAGTTTTAAATACGTTAAAATATTTAAGAACAAAATTGTGAATTAGGTATATAAAAATTACATAGAATAATAGTTAGAATTCTTGATAAAATGATTATGGATATCTGAAACAACAAAATTATATCTTCATCATTGAACTTTGCACAATACACTCTTTCTGAGTGACGTTGACGACCATATAACCATTGTATAAAAAAATTTATACAATGATATAACATACAAGATTGAAATTGAGTTTTACGTTCCAATACAATTTTTGCAGCAAATTGGATTTTGTTGGGTTTAGGGAACGACGAAATAAAAGTCTAGATTTTGTTAAAAAGCCGACGTTTCGCCAAATATATTAGCTTCTTCAGGGCGTTTTAAAATTCTAGACCTATGTCCATAATAGATATAATTATAAACGGAAATACATTTAGGTAAACGGGACAATACATGGATATTATTAAAATTTGTTAGAATTCAGCGACATATACAACACACATATCTTTGGTTAATATTTTTCGTCGTTCCCTAAACCCAACAAAATCCAATTTGCTGCAAAAATAACATACAAGTACACGTATGAGGCGAGGCGATGGGCTGGCTCGACGACACGCGGCTCGAGACTACAAGGTTTACACTGTCCGTACCCGCTTGTTCGGGGCTCTAGTTAAAAGTATTTTCGTCGTGAAAATAGGTCGGGAATATTCGTAAAACCACGAGAAGTCAAGGCCCATCCGTGTTCTATTCAGATCCACACTTTCTAGCTTAATTTAATAATAATTTGCAATCCTTGCGTTTACTACGGTTTACTCGAGTCCAGCGTTTTATAGGAAACCCAGGTGAGTTTTTTAGATTATTATTATTTTTTTTACTCGACTTATGATTGGAATTAGAGAAATAATATAGTGACGATGCTAGCGCGTTCCTTTTGATTAAACTTACTGAAGCATTAGTTTTATAGATAATATTATGGATAATGTGTTCTATGATATACTAAGTAGATAATTCCGAATACTTTGAACCATTTTAATTTTGTTTAGTGTTTAATAGAAATTTAACCTCTAAATTTAAAAAACACGAAAATTTTCCAAAACATAACCACAATCTGGTGAGTTTTTAGTTATTAGGAAATGTAAATATTGCGTTTTGTTTAAGTAAGGCTTATGCAGAACAAATAAATAGTCATAATGAAATGGTTAAGCAAAATCGGTTGGTTCTTTCAAAAATTATGCACATTAAAATTATGTGGGACACGTAACCTTCCTCTTCGTGCACATAATGTAAAGAGTGATTCGGTTAAGAAATCGGTGTTTTTAGAACTAGTAGATTATAGCAGAAATATTGATCCGGTTTTAGATAAACATCTAAGTGATTCATGCGTTTGTTGCAATGTATATTTGAACACATTTTGCAAGAAACTGAAAAAAGTTCTTTTCTTGCAGTAATGTCTGACGACACCACCGATATTTCAGCACAGAGTCAAATGGTGTTCTTCTTTTTCTTGGCGTTTTTATAAATATAAATTGAAAGTGTGTGTGTGTGTGTGTGTGATGTGTGATGAAACAGTTATTGGAAAATTTATATTGGCCAAAAACGGGCGAATGGAATTTCACTTTAAAAATTAGGAAACGGCAAGGTCGAGGTGCTGACCACCGACAAAAATATGTACAATAACCCTTTTTGCCATCAAACGAATATATTTTTTAACGTTTTCGAACTTTTCATGATTTTTTTTCGAACTTTATTGATTTGTAGTTAGAATAAACTGTTTTAATGGTTTACTCTTCTGGAATCGGTAAGTACCTACTTATCCATTTCTTTAA